>SZYD01001032.1:0-63759 GCA_009363875.1 Mikania micrantha | reverse complement strand
GATTTCAGGTTAAAACTCCTTTTGATTGATCCTATTGGGATTACTTCAAGTGAAAACTCTTTATCTTCTAAAAATCATTTATGGAGGGAGTAGTTTGAGGATTGAGTCTCTGATTCTTAGGATGATTTTGTTTTCTTCATCATGTGCTGCTACTATTGTGAACCAGACCAATTGCGTCATTAAGTCTGACCCAATCCCATAAAAGTCAATGTTACCTCATTTGACTTCTAAGTCCATAGGTTTTGTGAAAGCTTCACAAAATGGTGAAGAAAGTGTGTCCAACAAGACTGACAACCTTGTTTTCCATAGGACAAAGGGTTTAGGTTTTAAAACTGACAAAACAAACCAAATGATTTGCATAGAAACAATGCTTCTAAATTCCAAAACAAACAATTTAAAAAGAAGACCAAAGTGTTTTCGTCAAAAGATAGGAGAGTTTGTTTTGTATGTGGTGCATTGAGACATCTTGCTAGATTTTGCCCTTGTTTGAGTAAACCACATCATGCACCATATCGAAAAACAAATCTGCATTTTGCTAGTGAGGTCAAACCAGTTAAACATTCACCTCAAGTCAAATCCAGGCAACCAAATCCCATCAAGACTCAATATAAGGGAAAATGGTAATTGTTGATCAGGATACACCCAATATTATTTCTGTCAAACAATCCCAGCCATCCTTTGTCTATTTGAAAAACTCTTTCAACAAAAATACTATCAGGAAGGAATAGTCCTCTGAGTTTTCAACTCCAAGCATTGAAAAATATTCAAACCTTTCAGATAAAATGACTTTTGATGGACAATGGATTGAAATGAAGATCTTAGACTCATTGGGTCAACCCAAGACTGTAAAGGCTTGGGTTCCCAATTTCAACTAATGATTTGTGTCTGTGCAGGTTGCCCCAAATGCTAAACTTAACAACACTTAGATTGTTTATAGTGAGGCGTCAAAGCACATGATAGGAGGCATATTTCTTCTTACACATGTCAACCCAATTAGAGGAGGATTTGTAGCGTTTGCAGGAGATAAAGGAGGATTCATTACTAGAGAAGGAATTCTTTCAAATGGTCAAGTTTCATTTGACAAAGTGAAGTATGTGAATCAGCTTCAAAATAATCTTCTCTCAATGTCACAAATCTGTGACAAGAAATACAGAGTGCTATTTGATGATTCAAACTACTACATTCTCAAGCAAGGTATCAAAATTCCTGAAGACTGGATATTGATGTTAGCTCCAAGAAAGCATGATCTGTATGTTCTCAACATGGCCACAGCTTCAACTATATCTTCTAAAGCGTCATGTTTTACATCTAAGGCAATAGAGAAGGATTCTATTCTTTGGCATAGGAAGATTGGTCATTTGAGCTTATGCAAGATGAATCATTTGGTTCATAACAATCTTGTTGAAGGAATGAGTTTAAATAACTTCAAACTGTCTAATATATGTGTCTCATGCAAGAATGGAAAGCAAACCAAGCAGTCTCACAAACTCAAAAAGTTTAACTCTATTACTGTTCAACTTGACCTTCACCATATGAATCCATTTTGCCCTGTCAACAGCAAGAGCATTGCTGGAGATCAATATTGTCTAGTCATCACTGATGAGTTCTCCAGATACTCTTGGGTATTTTTCTTTAAGGAGAAATCTGAAACGTTTGAATGTATTCAAGTTCTGGTAACTAAACTTGAATCTCTTTATAAGCTCAAGGTTCGCATGTTCAGAACAGACAATGGTACTAAATTCATGAATCATAACACGGAGACTTTCTGTAATCAACGTGGAATTGTCCTTCAATTTAGTGCTCAATATATCCCTTAGATGAATGGTGTTGCTGACCGAAGGATCATAACTTTCATTGAAGCTGCTCGAACTGTGCTTGCTGACTCCTCCCTACCGGTTCAATTTTAGAATGAAGCAGTTGCTAATGCTTGTTATACTTTGAACTAGGTTCTAATTGTCAAGAGACACGGGAAAAATTTCTTCGAATTTCTCCATAAAAGAAAGTCAAATCTTAAATATCTTGAACCGTTTGGTGCTCCATGCACAATGCTTAAGAAATATGAGCAAAGCAAGTTCAATGAAATGGTGTTAGAGGGCTATTTTCTTGGTATAGCACTCCTTATAAAAGGGTTTACAACAGATCAACTCACAATGTGGAGGAGTGATACCATGTGGATGTTCAAAGATATACTATGCCGCCACCAGGAAAGGGTCCCATTTGGATGTTCAACTATTCTTATCTATTTAACTCCTTCAAAATGCCTCCCATGTACTCTGATGAAGATGTTGCGATTCAAATGATGTATGATGCACAGAATGCACCAGATGAACCAGTGCAACCTTCATCTGTTCCAGATACTATGAAGACAGATGATCAAAGTTCAGACTCAGATGATCATCACTCACAGCCAGATGCTACAAACCCAGATGTCCAAAATATAGTTCCTGTCCTTGAGCTCAATCTTAATAATCTTGATCCACAAGTAGTTGTTCCTGCTCATCCTGTTGGCATAATAAACAACATGCATCCTCAAATGAATATCATTGGAAATTTGAATGACGGAGTGAAGACTCGAAATCAGTTATCTTCAGGGGGACTTGCTGACATACTTGACTTTGATGATGTAAACTTCTGTACACATTCATGTGTTATCTCCCAAGTTGAACCCATAACTGTTATAGAAGCGTTAAAGGAAGAATCATGGGTAGATGCGATGCAGAAAGAGCTGCTATAATATAAGAAACTTGGTGTCTAACAGCTTGTTGACAGCTAAGGGTGCTAAGGTGATTGGCACAAGATGGGTTCTTCGCTACAAGAGCGATAATCATGATATTGTGGTTAGAAACAAAGCACGTCCGGTGGTGCAAGGTTTTAGACAGATTGAAGGAATTGACTATAATGAAGGGTTTGCACTAGTTGCTCATCTTGAAGCAATCATAATTTTCTTGGCTTATGCATCCTACAAGAAATTCAAAGTTAATCAGATGGATGTTAAGAGTGCATTCCTTCATGGTGTGATTAATCAAACTATGTATGTCAATCAACCTCCCGGGTTTGAAGATCCATTACATCGTGACCAAGTCTACAAGCTAGACAAGGCCTTATATGGATTGCACCTATTAGTACATATTTGTAATAGGTTGCTTATCAAACATATAAATTATAGAATGTTAATGAGGCTTGGCTAAGGTTCGTTTAGCCCACGAACCTTAGCAGGTTCGGCGAACCTATTAGGTTTGGCCGATTAGGTTCGTCCGGCGAACCTCAAGGTTCGGCTAAGCTCGGTTCGGCTGATAGAGTATATATTGTAGGTTTGTCTGATTTCAAAATGTTGAACTTTTGATAGCTCTAAAAAACCTCTGGATTCTGTGTGTATTCTCTATGTGTGAAATTTCTCTGTGTGAGATTGTAATCATTGAAGATTGATTAATGAAATGGAGATGATTATTGGAATGCTTGTTCTTCTTTGATTCATATAGATCAAATATAGATTCCGCATATATTTGATTGTTAATAGAATTCCGTTGTACGATCAAGTTCAAATTCAGTAGATCCACCGTGGTATCAGAGCTTTGGTGGAGTTTTATACAAGATTATCAAAGACTTTCAAGTATTTGAAGATAAAGAGATCAAGAAATGGATTGAAATTCAAGTTTTTTTTGTGCTTGATTGCTGAATTGAGTGTAATTTCATCATCAATTGCTGTGGAACATTAAATTACAATATTTGTGATGCAAATTGGGGATTTTTTGAAGAATTTCCTTCAATTTGGACGGTTTTCCCTCCAAAATTTTGAATTGTTGTATCACAGGTTCGTGAGCCGAAACTGTGGACTTGCGGAAGCAAGAGGTTCGCTGTTATGCAATTTTTCTGAGGTTCGTTTAGAAGTTTTTGAAGAGGTTCGTTGAAGGCTTTCTACAGAGGTTCGTTTGTCTCAGGTTCCGCGAGATTAGGTTTGTTTCCAGGTTCGTGAGATCAGGTTTGACTTAAGGTTCGTGACTTGAGGTTCGTGACTTGGAGGTTTGTGACTTAGGTTCGTGACTTAAGGTTCGTGACTTGATGTTCTTGATTTGAGGTTCGTGTATTGAGGTTCGTTTAAATCAAGGAGTGTTGGAGGTTCCCCTGGTTGTAAGGTTCGTGAAGTTAAGTTTTCATCAAAGTTCGCTGATAAAGATTAACATCAGGCTGAGATGTATGCTGCTGTAGCTAGTCAGAATTCTAAAATACATAGCATTCTGATTAGTGAAACTGAGTTGGAAGTACACACAAAGTTCCAAAGTTGCTTGATTTGACAGATTACGAGAACTGGAAAGGAAGGTTTGAAACCCTTAAATGGAACTGACACTAATCTGTGGGAAAGGATTTTATCACCTTATGAAGGACCCAAGGTTGTGGGGACAGATTTAGATCAAACCCTTGAGAGATTAGATGTCGATCAGAGAAAGAAATATGATTCTGAGAAGAAAGCTTACTGGATGCTGAGCCAAGCAATCCCTAATCAGATACTTCATCAATTTGATGAACACAAAACCTCATATGGTTTGTGGAAATCTATGTAAGCAAAGATTGAGGGAAATACCAAGTTAAAGAAGATGAAAGCCACTGATATTCGCAAATAATTTGAGAACTTCAACTTTATTGGCAATGAGAGTCTTGAAGCCTTAATAACAAGATATAGGCATTTATTGACTGAAGTCAGGAAGTGTGGCATTGAATACACTGGAGAGAAAAAGATAGATTGCTTTGCAGATGCGTTGCCTGAAAAGTGGAATTCATTGGTGCTAATCTTGAGAGAAAATCTACCAGGAATGACATTGGTAGAATTTATTCAAAAGCTAGAAGAGCAGGAGATGAAGGATAAGAGAAAAGCAAGGAGAGTGAATGTTACTCAAGATCCTTCTTTATATGGTGCATCAGTGGTTACACCACCTGTATCTTCAGCAAAGATTCAGACAACATTTGTTTCTAGTACTTCTGATAGCACTCCTACACCTTCTGCATCTGCAAGTTCTAGTTCATCTTATTCTGTGAAAGAGAAGAAGTCTGACTCAACAACACCTCCTGTTCAACTGAATACAACAAATCTAGGGAAAGTAACTGTAGAGGGTGTTCGGGATCATATGTCAATTTTGTCATGTGTAGTCAGTGCGTATGATGAACAAATTGCAGGAAAGATTAGAAACTCTAATCTTACATTTGAAGATTATGAGCAAATTGATGATGACGAGATGGAGTTGATTGACACTCAATGGGCATTGGCGAGTGTGATAAGAAGAATCAATCGATATGAAAAGAAAACTGGGAAGAAATTCACTTTTGATCGAAACACCAAGTTTGGATTTAATCCAAGATTACTAAATGTTACAACTATGGTGAGCTAGGCCATTTTGCTAGAGAATGAAAAAATCCGGAGAAGCAAGGAAATTTAAACCCTTTCAAACCAAAGGAAGCTTATCAGAAGAAGAAAGAAAAGTCTGAAGAGTCATCAAAGCTTTAGTGAGACAAGCTGATGAAGGTTATGATTGGGGAAAGCAATATGATGAGTTGATGGGTGCTTTTATGGCTTGTTTGGATGAAGACACAGGCAAAGGCAAAGAGAAGGTTGATGAGGTAAATGATGATTTGTTAGAGATCATTGATAAATTGAAAGAGATGAAAGCTTAGCTGACTGCTAAACTGGTAGAGTGCACAGAAGCTAACAAGAAGCTAATTTCAAGAGAAAAAGCCTTTGACAAAAAGATAATTGATTTAGGAAAAGAGAATGAAGAGTTGAAAATCAAAGTTTTACAAAATAATCATGCAGTTTCTGTGCATCTCGAATCAGTGCAAAAGCTGAAGGTTGAATTATCAGCAGCAAAAGCAGAAGCTGAAATGAACAAGAGCAAGCTTGAAAATTATCAAAATTCTCAGTATGTCATTGATTACTTTGCTGCCATGCAAAGATCATCGCATGATACTACTGGAAAAGGTTTTCATGCTGTACCACCTCCTTCCAGCTACGTGCCAAGACCACAAATTGATTTGAATTTGGAAGTTCATCCTGTCTCTTTGGATGAACATCGGTCTGAACATGTCATTGAAATTGCTGGAGGATCTTCATCTGATGAAAAAGTGTCTCTTCATAGTGATGCTCCCATTATTGAATACATTACTGAATCATAATATTCACCTGACATTTTGAGACAGAATGGTTATCAAGTTAAAACTGGTGATAAAAAGAGTCTGATGTCTCAGAAGTCAAAAGCTGAGATGAAACCAGTTGAGAAAGTGGTGATCAAACCAAATCTTGTTTCCAAACCAGTGATGAAAACCAAAACAACCTCTACCCTTAAACCGATTGTGTATGTAAAGTCATCTACTACACATCAAGGAGAGTCTAGTGGTATTTTTCAAAAGAATAATGTGAGTTCTAAAAAGATTGACAAAGTTGATTTTTTCTTTGATAAGTTTGGAGTTGGACATAAAGACAAATCAAAGAATTTTCAAAATAAAAAAAAAGACTAATTCAAAGATAAAATCAACTGGTTTGAGAAACAGATTCTCATCCGAAAAGATTGATTCTAAATCTTTTGGTTCATTTAAGTGTTATGATGAACCAAAACCAAAGAATCAGTTACAAAGAAAATGTTACCGTTGTGGTAAATTTGGTCATTTGACTGCTGATTGTGATTTGGATCTCAGTTCTACTGATTGTAACAGTTTGAGGTCTTTTTCACCAAGAGAAACACGAAAGTGTTTTACTTGTTGTGGAAAAGGACATATTTTTGCTAATTGTCCAAACAACAGAATCAAGAAAAGTTCAGATGATGAGAGTTGGGTAAAGAGGTCTGGTGGAAGTCCTAGGAAAGTGAAACCTAGTGAAGAAGAAATGAGAGTTCTTTGGAAGTTTGATCCTGAATGTGTTTGGGTAAACGAAGAAAAGAATCAGAAGAAAAGAGTTTTTGACAACAAAAGGAATGTGAAAAAGCTTGTCAAACTTGTGATATCATCTGATGATGATTCTTTTGACAAGATATCTTCAAAATCATTTTCAAAACCATCTTTTAAGTCAAAATTATTCTGGAAATTAAAATACAGGTCAGGTGATCAAACTTCTGGGAAAGAGGAGGAAAACAGTGATGAGGGGTCTTCAAGTAGATCATTACAACAGAATGGCAGGGGTCCATTCAGGGAGACTCGACACCGAAATGGCGGGAGTCATCCCTTTGATACTGATAGAATTTTAATTTATTGTGCAGGTGGCATCCATGGGCCATATCAATAGTCGTTGGATTGTTGATAGTGGATGTTCACGGCACATGACTGGAGAGCTGAATTTGTTGAAGGATTTCAGGCAAATAAAGGGAAGTTATGTGAACTTTGCAGGGGACAAAGGAGGTCAAATTACTGGGTTGGGTAGTTTGACAAAAGGAAAGGTTTCTTTTGATAATGTTAATTTCTGCAAAGAATTAACTAACAATTTGTTAAGTGTTTCACAGATTTGTGACAAAGGATACAAAGTGATGTTTGATAAAGACAGGTGTTATGTGCTTAAGCAAGGATTTCAGATTCCTGAGGAGTGAATTCTGATGACAGCTGATCGAAGCAAGGATTTATATGTACTTGATATGGCGAAGGCAGAAACGGTGAATAATGTGGAGACTTCTTTGGTGTCCAAGGCAACAGAGCAAGATACACGTTCTTGGCATCGAAGGATGGGACATATTCATATTAGGAAGATGAATCATCTTGTACACAATCATTTAGTTGACGGTGTACCGGTTAAACACTTTAAACTTCCTAATGTGTGTGTGTCATGCAAAAAAGGTAAACAGAAAAGGAAGTCACACAAAACAAAGAAAATGTTTTCTATTGATAAGCCACTTGAACTTCTTCACATGGATTTGTTTGGACCAATCAATGTGAAAAGTATAGATGGTGAATCTTATTGTTTTGTGGTGACTGATGACTTTTCTAGATTTTCATGAGTCATGTTCTTAAAGCATAAATCTGATACTTACGAAAATTTTGTGCTGTTGATTAATAGATTAGAGACATTGTATAAGTTGAGAGTAAGGCGTGTACGTTCAGATAATGGGACTGAGTTTAAGAATCATCAAATAGAAGAATTTTGTGATTCAAAGGGCATTCAGCAGCAATTCAGTGCACCATATGAACCTCAAATGAATGGTGTAGCTGAAAGAAAGAACAGAACATTGATTGAGTCTGCAAGAACGATGCTAGCTGATTCTAAACTCCCCATTACATTTTGGAGTGAAGCTGTGGCTACAGCTTGTTTTACTCTTAACAGAGTGTTGATTGTTAAAAGATATAATAAAACATGCTATGAATTGCTACAAAATCGAAAGCCTAATTTGGAACACTTGGAACCTTTTGGGGCTCCTTGTACCATGCTAAAGAAAGATTCAAAATTCAACTCTAAAGTTGAAGAGGGTTTCTTTCTTGGCTATAGTCTTCCTAACAAACGTGTGTTTAATAAACGTACGGGTGTTGTGGAATTATGGTATCATGTGGATGTTCAAAGACATACACCTATACCAGACGGAAAAGGACCAGATTGGCTTTTTGATTATAATAAACGTTTTGAGTCTTTTAATTTGTCTCCAAATGTTTCTGATGATGAAATAACCTTACAAATGTTATATGATTTGCAGAATTCTGAAGATCAAGGTATTTCTCATCATTCTGAAGATGGTTATCATATTCCACATGAGGAAGGCGTTTCAGAAGTAATTAATGATTGGTCATCTGATGATGATCAAGATGTTTTTGAAGATGCTATTTCTCATGATCAAGACATTGATCAGAATATTATAAATCTTGATCATAATGTAGGAGTCCCGCAAGTGCCTGTCACTAGAGTTCATGTAAATCATCCTGTTGATCAAATCATTGGAAATCCAGCTACTGGAGTACAAACACGTCATCAAGTCACAAATAAGGAGAGTTTATATGTTGAGTTAGAAAGAACTCATGGAACTCAAGAACTATGGATGCATTCTGCATTTATTTCTCAGATAGAGCCAAAGACTGTTACTGAAACATTGCGTGAGCCTGCCTGGGTGGAGGCTATGCAAGAAGAGTTAAATCAGTTTCAGAAGTTGGGTCTTTTGCATCTAGTGGATTTGCCAAAAGGCGAGAAGAAAATTGGCACTAGATGGGTGTTAAGATGCAAACGAGATGACCGAGGCGTAATTGTTCATAACAAAGCTCGTTTAGTGGTTCAAGGTTTCAAACAAGTTGAAGGAATTGATTACGATGAAGTGTTTGCACCTGTGGCGCGGCTAGAAGCTATTAGACTTTTTCTTGCTTTTACTGCTCACAAAAAATTCAAAGTTTTTCAGTTGGATGTCAAGTTTGCATTTCAATATGGTTCTTTGAAGGAAACTGTGTATGTTTGTCAGCCACCGGTCTTTGAGGATCCTATCCACCGGGATCAGGTTTACCTCTTGGATAAAGCACTGTGTGGTCTACATCAGGCTCCGCGTGTCTGGTATGAGACATTATCGACTCACCTTATTGAACATGGATTCAATAGGGGTCAGATTGACAAAACTTTGTTTTATCGGGAAAAGGGCAAGGGTATTATTCTTGTTCAGATCTATGTAGATGATATTATCTTTTGATCTACTGATGAACAAATGTGTTTGGAGTTTAAACAGGTGATGATTGAGAAATTTGAGATAAGTGCCATGTCAGACATCAAATTTTTTATGGGTTTACAAATTGATCAAACTGATGATGGAATTTTCATTCATCAGACAAAATACATTCAAGATGTGCTAAAACGGTTTAGCATTCTTGATTCAAAACCAATTTACACACCCATTCAGCCTAATCACGGGATTGAGCCTGATATTAAGGGGGAGATCATTTATCCAACTCTTTATCCTGGAATTATTGGTAGTTTGATGTATCTGACTGCCTCAAGACCAGATATTGTATTTGCTACAAGTATCTGTGCTCGATATCAATCAAAACCTAAAGTGTCACATCTGATTGTAGTCAAGAGAATTCTTCGTTACTTGAAGGGTACACCAGACACCGGTCTATGGTATCCTAAGGATGATAACTTTTCCTTCAATGCCTACAGTGACTCCGACTATGGAGGATGTAAGACAGATGCGAAATCCACAACTGGAGGTGCACAATTTTTGGGGGAGCGTTTAGTTTCTTGGCAGTGTAAAAAGCAAACATCTGTTGCTACTTCGATCCGTGAAGCTGAGTATGTAGCGGCTGCCAGTTGTTGTTCACAAGTTTTGTGGATACAACAACAGATGAGAGACTATGGTTTGAATTTTCTGACAACCCCAATTCATGTTGGTAACGAGACTGCAATTGCTATCACAAAGAATCCTGTGTATCATTCACGATCTAAACACATTGATATTAGGTTTCATTTCATACGCGATTGCTATGAAAAGAAACTTATTAATGTGGTGAAGATACATACAAATGAGCAACGAGCAGACCTTCTCACCAAGGCCTTTTATAAAACTTGTTTTGAGTATTTACTCAAATTAAATGGCATTCGGGTTATGGGTGAGGTAATCTCAAATCAATTTCCTTCATAATCAATTTTTATTGAATTAACATCAGATATTTTATTTGTTTTCTTTGTTTTGAGTTTTCGTTTTTAGGGGGAGAAAATTTTGAAAAACTCAAAAACATTTGAAAAATCAAAAACACAAAAACATTTAAAAAGTTAAAATTCTGAGAAATTGATTCGACCAAATGAGAAATGATAGTACATTGTAGCAGTTGGAAACACATCTGTATCATAGTATAACATAAACATAAAGAGCAGTTAAAATTACTTAGTATGATATGTTGGTAGGTTTATAACTTAGCTAAGATAACATTTGACAAAATTTTGATTATGCTTTATGAAAAACAGATGCTTAGAATACATTATTTAGTTTTGTCCTCAATGAGTGGTACTTAATCTTACAAAAAGTTTCTTGAACAAAAGTTAAATTACTAGTTTTGATCATGTGTTTAATTTTAAAAAGAAATTCTAATTTTGTTTTTTCTTTTATTTTAGTTTAAAGTTGAAACACTCTTTGCGTATACTTGCGTATCGACCTGATTGTTATAGCTTTAAATGATTCAAATTTGTTTTCTTGGTTATTGATTAAGTGTTGGACAATCTCTGCGTATATGAAAATATCGACCTGATTGTTAAAAACTTAATCTTAAATTATTGTTTCGTTCATTTTCTGGATCATCTGACCATACGTAAGTATCAACCTTGATTCCAAGATTTTGAACAAATTCAAATTGTTTTATATTTTGTTATTCTCAAAAGAAATTCTGTTTTGTTTTTGCATGATCAAACTAGTTAAAATTGAAATATATTGTTTCAAGAACATTTTTGTTTGATTAATTATTCATAAATCGGGGATGTGTTCAAGTAAATGGAAAACATAAAGTATTTGATAGTTTTGTTTTTATTTGATATCTTATCTAAGTAATTAAACTTAAAGAGGTTTTATACCGACAATCATCTTTGAATTGTAATTTGTTGTTAAATATATTCATTAATTCAATCAGGTGTGTTGAAAATTGTAATACAATATGATTTCATGTCTGGATCTTTCTCAAACAAAAATATGTGTTTGTTTTGCCAGTTTATAGTTCATAGTTTGAGTTGTTAAAATTGTAGTTTGTTTGTTTGTTTTAAAAATTTAAAAATATAAAAAGATTTTTTTTATCTGATGTTAAATCAATAAGTTTTGATTATTTGTTTTTGACTTTGAAACATTAAAACATTGGTTTGTTTGAAATTTTAAGTAAAATTGAATTTCAAAAGGTTTGCTTGGAGGTTCGCCTGAAAGGTTTGTCAATAGGTTCGTTGGACAGGTTCGTCAAATAGGTTTGTTGAACACGTTCGTTCAAGAGGTTTTGGACAGGTTCGCCTGAGAGGTTTGTTCATAGGTTCGTTTGAGAGGTTTGTTGACAGGTTCGGTCAACATGTTGGTCAAAGGTTCGTTGAAAAGGTTTGTCAACAGGTTCGTATAAGAACAGGTTCGTATAAGAACAGGTTCGTGTGATACGTTCGTCACTTTTCATCAGAATCTGTTCACAAACCTGCAACTGTGGATTTTTTATTTTTCGATTTAGGATCTCAGAAACATTTTGCCTTATATCATCTGATTCGAAATTGTCTTGAGATCATTTATAGGTAAAAATCTTGAAGATTGACCAGCTAAATTAGAAGATATGATTGGTTTTAGGATAGTGTAGTCGAACCTGTTTTGTTGAGTTAAAACTTGTTTAAATCTAAGTTATGGACAAAATGTTTTCATTAAACTTGTTCATTTGTTAATGGCGAACCTCTGGATATTAATTTTTTGATCTAATTCTTAGACTTGAAAATTTGATTTTGAAATGGATTAGGTTCGTCATATGGACATAAGTTCGCTGGAATCTTAAAGGTTCGTGTGAATTTGATAGGTTCGGGACGAACCTCTGAATGTCAGAACCGAACCTTTGTTGGTCAAGGTTCGTTTGACCAGAAGGTTCGTGTGATATGGATGTTCGTTCATTAAAGGTTTATTCATTAAAGGTTCGTTAGGTTTATAGGTTTGTCTGAACAACAGGTTCGTCTAGGCTTAGGTTCGGCACAGGAGGTTCGCTGGTTTCAATACTTAGAAATTTTTTTATTTTTATTTTTTATTTTAATTTTGTTCTAATTTTGTTTTTATTTCTGATTGTAGAAATGGCGAATCTTACATTTGGAGATAAGCATAATCTATGTGCATATCTGGATCCTACGACCAAGAATGGCAAAGATTTCAGGCCTATGATTGAGTTTCTGAGACGTTCAAGGATTTATCATGCCATATCAAACTCATGTCAGATTTACAGATCGCATGTTCAAAGCTTCTGGAACTCAGCAAGATTAATTACTGTGGATGAAGAGTATGTTATTGATGCGAATGTGCTTGGTCAAGCAATTCGGATTACTGAAGCTGATATTCGCAGAGTTTTACATTTTGGAGGAGAACCTGAAGGAATGACACTCATTCCTGAAAGGTGTATCAAGGGTTGCTTCCTAAGGATTCGATATTTTGGAGTATATACTGAGAGTTCTATCAAGAAAGGAAAGCTTCCTCTACAGTACAAGCTGCTTGCTCATGTTTTGTTGCATTGCATGAGTATGAGAAAAGGAACATTCGATGAGCTACGAGATTTGATGAGATCTGCGATGGTAGCTTTGATTTTGAACAAACCGTTCAATTTCTCTGCAATGATTTTCAGATCTATGTCTGATAACATTACCAAAGCAAAAGATAGATTCTACATGTATCCCAGATTCCTCCAGATGTTGATAGATGAGAGATTTCCAGAGCAAAACCTTCCTAGAGTTGCTGCTGGTCTTCTCAAGTTAAAGCATATGACTGACTCTAGTCTTGGTCAGGTCAAGATCTATCAGAAGAGCAGTGATGATATTTTGGTTAAAGAGTTAGTAGGCCATTGTGCGAGGGCTAACTATGTTGCTCCTGAAAATGATGCGTGGAGGCATGAAGATTCTAGTTCTGACAGTGAATTGTTCAGTGATAATGATGATGACCAACAACAACCACCACCTCCTCCTCCTAGACAACAAACAAAGAAGTCACAAGCTCAGTCTTCACAATCACAGCCACAAAGTCAAGATCAAACTCAAGGGCCAAGTGTAACTCCTTCTACATTGGTTCCTCTTCAGGTTATATTTCTAGATCAACAAGGAGATCAAAGACAACAGGAAGATACTTCTTCTGTTCATGTTGATGCTGAGAATGTTGAAGTTGATGATGAAGGTGAAGAGTCTACAAAGACTGAGTCTGAATTTGAGACTGTTCAAGTTGGAAATCATATGGTTAGGAGATTGAAGAAGAGACCTGCACAACAACAAACTGAAGAAGCAAGATAAGAGGCAGCTGATCCTGATTTTATTGCTGAAGAGCCTGAGACTTCTAGGCCAAAGAAGAAAAAGAGGATGGCTAAGATGCCTAGGAAAAGGAAGACTAAAGCTCCAAGGATTGCTGTATCATCTTCTGTAGCTGTTTCTTCTACACCATCTTCTACTCATATTTCTGAACCTGTTTCACTGTCTACAACAGTTCATGCAACTGCTTCTACTCCCATTATTCATATGTCTTCAGATTCATTCTTCTAGAGTCCTGATTTAGTTAACGTTGCTACTTTTGTTCCTTCCTTTATGGATGCCACAACAGTCACTACATCTTTTCAACCAGCTGTTTCAGTTCAAGCTACTTCCACATCAAGAGGAGATTCTTTATTTGAGGGCTTAGATGACTTAGATCTAAATTTCTCCTTGGACTATGATGATAGTGAGCTAAGGAAAAGGATTTCTTTGTTGTCACAAGAGTTTGATAGATACAGGAAACAAAAAGAGAAAGAAGATGCTGGACAACCATCTTCTTCAAACTCAAGTGATTTAGATGTTCTAAAAAGCCATGTTTCTCAGCTGTTGAAATGGAGAGAAGAGGATATAGTTGAGAAGAAGTTTTTGAGTGATAGGATTCTTTCTTTGGAAACTCTGACTGCTCAACAAAGGATTGATATTGATATTTTGAAGAAAGAAAATCAAGAATTGAAGAAAAATATTGATGATATTGAAGTCAAAGATTGTCAAGCAGAAGCTACCGGTGTTGAGCAGGTGTATGTGAATATTGAGGATGATGAAGAGGAAGATGAGAAGATTGACTATGAGGATTCAGATGTTGATGAACATCCAAGCTTTAATGCTTATTTTGATGATAAAGATGATGATGATGATGTGAATGATGTAGGAAGTTCAGGTGGTTTGAATTCAAAGACTGGTGCTTTAGTGGTTTACAATTCTTCAAAGATTTCTTTTGATGCTACTCCTGTTTCAGTTGTTTCTTCTGGACCTAAAGTGGTATCAGAGCCTTCGAACTCTTTTCTACACCAAGGTAACAACTTTTTCGTGCAAGTTTGATACTTTCATGTTCGTCTTCACCTCATCTAGATGCTGTCAAATTTGGAGCTCTAAATCTTGAAGAATTTTTCTATGGAACTTTTCAAGTATTTTCGAGTTCTAGTTTTCGAGTACACAAGTTTAGTACACCCTTTCCTAAACTGGTCTTCGAGTACAACATTTCGAGTTCTACAGCCTTACACAAATTAGTTCTGAGTTTTTTGTTTTCGAGTACTACCCTTCGAGAACAGATTCGAGAAAAAGTCTTTGAGTACAGGGCTTCGATTACTTGGCTTTTTTCAAGATCTCTGCTTCGAGATCTGATTTTCGAGTACTCCTATTCAACTATTCAGAATTTGTGAACTCTTGTTCAATTACAGCTCTCCGGGTATAAAGCTTCGTGTATTACTTGGACTTTGGACACTTAAGGATTTCGAGAACATCAGGGACTTCGGGAGCTTCTTGAATTTGAGAACTAGGACTTAGAAATTTTTCTGATCATCATGGCATCTAAGAATCTGACCAACTTGTCCAACCTGCTGAATCTGGACAATGACATAGGTAAGGTAACTAAGCCACCGAGGCTTGTGTCAGGAGATGTAACATGAGTGCCGGAAACGTAACCAGAACAGTGACTTGTACAGTAACTCAGGTATAAACTATGTGTATTACATGTGTGTTATTATCATTTGATGTTGAATACAGAACTATTACACATCTGTTTCAGAAACATATCGCAAATCCATGGTTTAATAGTCAGTATTATATCTGACAACACATAACTGTTATGTGAATGTTAGTTAGGATTTTATTATGTATAGACGTATGTGAGATTGCACAGAACAAAACAATAACGGACGTCGTTATGTGAATATTAAATTGATGGAATATTCGTGTGGATGATGATTCGCACGAATATATCTGAAAGTTTAACATTCTGAATGATGACTGATAATTAGAAAATCACATCGAAAAGTATAGTTGTCGTCGTGTTCGTACGGGTGACGATCCCAACGAATACGCACGAAAACTGTACGATTCGATTAAACTGATAAATTAAACGTTTTCAGAAATTAAAAAATAAACAAAAGATATATAGTTAATTTGTTAGGAATTACCACCTAAAATAATTTAGAAAACATTATTTTAAAAGATCGTAATGTTTCGTTACGAGAAAACCAAGAGCTGACGTTCTAAGCGAAACCGAGCGGAACCGAACGAGCCCGAACACACCCGAGTGTTGGAAGCAGTTATTATGGCAATAAATGCCATCTCTCATCTCCACCAACTCACTTTCTCTCTCAACTCCCGTCTCTCTCTACTTTCTCTCTCCAGAATTTCAAACCCTAAAACCTTCAATTCTTCACCAAACTATGTGATTTTGGTGTCAAAACGACCACAATAACGTGTAGATCGTGAAAGTACAAAGATTATGGGCTTGGAACCATCGAAATACAGGTAAAATTTATCCTAAACGCACGGATTTTAGGGTTTTCTCCCTTCTTCAAACACCCACACTTGCAATCGGTTCAAAACCTCCAACACCCTTAGGAACTGCACAACATAGGTCTAGAATGGTGTAAGAACTTATGGAACACCGTTACTTGGTCACGAACTCGAAAATGGGCCATGAATATGCTCATTCGCAGTACATGCAAATGAGCACGAGCTGTTCAGTTAAGGCGAATGGCCATGGGACGAAGGAAACACATTCGGATGTAGGGGCCACCGAATGAATCATCACACGAAGGGACCTTCCATTCGGGCGATCTGGACGACCGAGTGAACATCATGGCCAAATGAAGCGTGGGGAAGAATGAAACTACATTCGCATGCTTTCCTCATTCGGGTTCTAAGTTTATTCTCCTGGTTAGTATCGAACGAATGATATCCATTTGCATGATCATCTTCATTCGCATGACTATCCCCCTTGCATGCTGGTCTGCACGATTAGGATCCCGCTGAAAACCATAAGGAAATGAACCCATGGATGTCACACCCCGAGCCGGCGGGCCGGATCGTGTGTCCCGTTGGGCGGAATGGTCCCGGGGCGAATAGGGTATTGGCCGTATGAGGCCTGGTTCGGGCGAAAGGGCCTAGTCAGCTGGACCTGAGCCATTCGGCCGAATATGGCCATGTGATGCTCATACGGTGAGCTGCCTTTTTCCATTCGGGCGGTCGAGGGTCTAGCAAGTGCAGCCCCACATTTTCGAGGCAATGGCTAACCCATGTTGTGACACACGTTCCTATCTCATCCTAGGTTGATTTTGTGGTGTTTCCCTACAGTTGAAGGGCATAGAACCAGTTCCTCAACATGGTTCGAATAAGGGTTTGGAAAACCCTAGAAAACCGAACATAAATCTCGAATTTACTTCAAATGGACTGGTTCAAAGCTTAGATCGGTTGTGCTTTCGTGTTCTACAAGTGTTAGTGGTCGTTTTGACACCAAGATGGCTTGATTTCGTGGAGAAATGAGGGAGATAGAGCTTGGGGTTGTAGAGAGAGAGTGACGGAAATGGGAGGTTTAAGATGGTAGGTGGGGGTGTTTATGGCAAGTAAATGCCATTAAATGCTTCCAAAATACCCGGGTTTGTTCGGTCTCGTTCGGTTTCACTCGGTTTCGCGTAGAAACATAGGTTTCGTTTCGTTTTCATACCAAACGTCTCGGTTTTAAAATTAAAGTTTGTAAATTTAATTTAGGTGGTATCATCAAGCTGCTAACACACCCTGCAAACATTGTACAGGATGTGGAAGTAAAGGACATTGGGTTCAGAACTATAGAATGGCACCGGCTCAAGCAGTAAACAATGCTGCTTTAGCCCTCCCTCCAACTAACAATCAGAACCAGAATAATGGTGGATACGATAACTGTGGTGAAATTGGCCACTTCTCAAATAACTGCCCAAGGAGGGTACAACCGGCAGTTCAAGCACCGCGTGGAAGAGCTTTTGCTATAGGAGCTCCAGCTGCTCGACAGGACCCAAACGTGGTCACTGGTACATTTCTTTTACATGACTTTTATGCCTCTATTCTATTTGACACTGGTGCGGATCAGAGTTTTGTCTCTACCGATTTTGCATGCCAACTTAATCAGGATGAGGAATATTTATTCTCCCCTTATATCATCGAAGTAGCGAATGGAAAACAAATCACAGTAACAACAATATTTAGAAACTGCCCATTAAAACTTAATGGCCAAACATTCACCATCGATTTGATATCGATGGAGTTGGGTTGTTTCGACATCATTATCGGGATGGATTGGCTATCTCTCAACAGGGTGGAAGTCATCTGTTCCGAAAAGCTGCTACGAATTCCATTGACAAAAGATCATGTGTTAGAAGTTCGAGGGGATAAAGCAAAACGTAGTGTCAAAATCATATCTTGCATAAAGGCGCGTAAGTGTTTACAAAAACAGTGTGTGGCTTTTCTGGCTCATGTGGTGGAAAAAGAGAAAGACAAGATTAAGATTCAAGACGTGCCAGTAGTAAAGGAATACCTTGAAGTATTTCTTGACGATCTACCAGGGTTGCCACCAGCACGACCGGTAGAGTTCCGTATTGACTTAGTTCCTGGAGCAACTCCAGTTGCTATATCTCCTTATAGGTTAGCACCTTCCGAGATGCAGGAATTGTCAAATCAATTACAGGAATTACTGGATAAAGGTTTCATCCGACCAAGCGTTTCACCGTGGGGAGCTCCGGTTTTGTTCGTGAAAAACAAGGACGGATCCTTTCGGATGAGCATAGACTACAGAGAGCTGAACAAATTAACCATCAAGAATTGGTATCCATTGTTGAAAATTGATGATCTTTTTGACCAACTACAAGGAGCGCAATATTTTTCCAAGATTGATTTGCGTTCAGGATATCATCAACTCAGAGTTCAAGAAGAAGACATACCTAAAACAGCTTTTCGAACCCGGTATGGGCATTGTGAATTTATGGTAATGCCCTTCGGATTAACAAATGTACCTGCAGTTTTCATAGATCTCATGAACCGAGTGTGCAAGCCATATCTGGATCAGTTTGTCATTGTCTTTATTGATGACATTCCGATTTATTCCAAGGGCAAAGCTGAACATGGGCAACATCTCAAGAAGATTTTGGAGCTGTTGAAGAAAGAACAACTCTATGCCAAATTATCAAAGTGTGAATTTTGGCCCAGAGAAGTTCAATTTTTGGGTCATGTAGTCAACTGTGAAGGAATACATGTAGACCCGACCAAGATCGAAGCAATAAAGAACTGGGATACTCCGGCGACACGGACGGAGAGACAGTCTTTTCTGGGACACGCGGGTTATTATGGAAGGTTTATTTCAAACTGTTCTAAGATAGCCATGCCTCTCACTAAGTTAACTCAGAAGAGTGAACCATTTGTTGGGGAACATGATCAAGAAGATGCTTTCCAGACATTGAAGCAGAAGTTATGTGATGCCCCAATCTTATCTCTCCCAGAGGGTACAGACGACTTTGTAGTGTATTGTGACGCTTCCCATAGCGTACGCCTCAAGACAATTGAAGGTTCATGAGAAGAACTACACTACTCATGATCTAGAACTGGGAGCAGTAGTCTTCGCCCTGAAGATTTGGAGGCATTACTTGTATGGTACCAGTTTACTATCCTCACTAATCACAAAAGCCTACAACACATCTTTGGTCAGAAGGAGCTCAACATGCGACATCGTCGTTGGGTTGAACTTTTGAATGATTACGACTGTGTGATCAAGTACCATCCGGGTAAGGCAAACGTTGTAGCGGACGCCTTGAGCCGGAAGGAACGGGCCAAACCACTGCGTGTAAGAGCAATGTGAATGACAGTGCAAACAAGCCCACACGACAAGATTGTACATGCTCAACAGGAATCAATGAAACGGGGTAATCTGAAGAAAGAACTTCATTGTGGAGCAGAACGACAGTTCGAAACGAAAACTGATGGAACTATCTACGACCAGGATCGTGTGTGGATTCCTGCGGTAGATGAACTGAGGAAACTTATCTTTGATGAAGCACACAAGACCAAGTATTCAGTACATCCAGGCGCCGATAAAATGTACCAAGACTTACGTGGATTTTATTGGTGGCCGTGAATGAATAAGGACATAGCTGAGTACGTCGACCGATGTCTGAGATGCGTGAAAGTAAGGGCGGAACACCAGAAACCTTCAGGTTTACTGGAAGAGCCCAAGATTCCGCTATAGAAGTGGGAACAAATAGTTATGGATTTCATTACCAAGCTACTCCGCACTTCCAGTGGTCACGACACAATATGGGTCATCGTTGATAGATTAACCAAATCTGCTCACTTTTTGCCAATGTGTGAAACCTTTACGATGGATAAACTGGTGAGATTATACATCAATGAGATAGTGGTGCTTCACGGGGTACCATTGTCTATCATATCAGATCTAGATAGAAGATTCACATCAAGATTTTGGCAGTCGTTGCAGAAGTCACTAGGGACGAACTTGAACATGAGTACAGCTTACCATCCACAAACGGACGGTCAAAGCGAACGTACTATACAGAACCTCTAGGACATGCTGCAGACATGTATTTTGGATTTCGGTGGGAATTGGTATTCCCATTTGCACTGATAGAAGTCTCCTATACTAACAGTTACCATAGTAGCATAGGATGCGCTCCATTCGAGGCACTTTATGGTAGAAAATGCCGATCACCGATCTGTTTAACCGAGGTAGGAGATAACCGAATAAATGGGCCAGAGCTTATTCCGGAAACTACTGATAAGATCGCTCAGATTCAACAAAAGTTACAAACACCCAAAAGCAGACAAAAGAGTTACGCCGATAAAGGGCAAAAGCCGTTGGAATTTCAAGTGGGAAACTGTGTCATGTTGAAGGTATCCGCATGGAAGGGCGTAGTTCGTTTCGGAAAGAAAGGCAAATTAGCACCGCGATACGTCGGACCGTTCGAGATCATTCAACGAATTGGTCCTGTGTCGTATAAGCTGATATTACCCGATGAACTCAGCGGTGTGCATGACGTGTTTCACGTCTCAAACCTAAAGAAATGCCTTACGGACGAATCAGTTGTCATACCGGTTGAGGAAATTCAAGTGGACGAACAACTACAATTAATCGAGGAACCTTTAGAGATTATGGATCGCGAAGTTAAATGACTAAAGCGAAGCTATATTCCGATCGTTAAGGTTCGATGGAATTACAAGTGAGGATCACATGAAGTCCAGGTATCCCCATTTATTTGCAGAGGAAGCCGTACCTATTAACGATCCTTAAATTTAGGGACGAAATTTCTCTAACAAGGGGAGATTGTAACATCAGTGCCAGAAACGTAACCGGAACAGTGACTTATACAGTAACTCAGGTATGAACTATGTGTATTACAAGTGTGTTGTTATCATTTGATGTTGAATACAAAACTATTACACATCTGTTTCAAACACATATTGCGAATCCATGGTTTAACAGTCAGAATTATATCTGACAACACAGAAGTGTTATGTGAATTATGATGTTGATAGTAGATTTACATTGTTAAATTATAAACGATACTGATGTAATTTAACTTTGTAGTTCTATTTCATTTAGCATTTTCTCATTATATATCATGTGCAATGTAAACAAAATGATCATCACGATTATCATCCCGATATCGCGCCCCGGGACCAATCCGCCTGACGGGACATTCGATCCAGCCCGCCGGCTCGGGGTGTGACAGGAGATAACTTCCAAGACTGGAAATTCAGATTCTAGTCTTTCGTCAAGTACACAGATCCCAAGCTATGGAGATCAACATATGAAAAGCCTTATGTGCCTATGTACCAGAGTGAACTGAACGGGTTGATTCCCAAGGACCCAGAGTTGTACACTTAAAACGACATCCTACTGAAGGAAAAGGATGACAAGGCATATGCCTCATTCACTATGGCACTGTCTACTAAGTGGCTCATGGATTTAAAGAGCACCAGCCTGCCAAACAACTTTGGGATGCGCTGGTTGAACATTTCTAGGGAAAAGAAGATATGAGGGAAAGTCGTAAGGACATGTTCAGACAACGGTTCAACATCTTTAATCATGGATTTAAAGAGCACCAACCAATCTTAATTAAGACAATCTGGAGCATATCAACCCCGCTGATGTTGAGGAAATGGATATCTCATGGCAAATAGCCATGGCAGTTTTTCGAGACTAGAATTTCATCAAAAAGTATGGAAGGAACAGCTTCGGAAACAACCAGGAAGGAAGCTCGGATTCAATAATTCAAAGCTCAGGTGCTACAATTGTGATCAACCGGGTCACTTTGCTCGTGAATATAAACTGCCCAAGGTTGTTAAAGTGGCAGACAAGAAGCCAGAAGAGAAAGCTGGAGCTCGAGCTGGAGCTAGCACATCCAAGGCACTGGTTACGCAAGAGACCGACTCTTATGACTTGAGTGACCAGGTGCAGGAGCTCGAAATGACATTGAGCCATGCGATCATGGCCTAGGTGGAAGAAAAACATATTGAGGTAACAGAAAATCTCTGCTATACTTCTTGCATTGAAAAGGTCTTTAAGTATCGTTCTCACAATAAGGACCTGAAGAAGGAGGTCATGAAGCTAAAATATTTTAACTCTGGATTTCTTTAAAATGAGGAAATTTTCAAAATGAAACTTAACGCTGAAAGGCATGACATTTCAAAGTTAAAATAACTTTTAAGTGACAAAGAGTCCAACTATCGGGACGCTAGGCGTCGGATAGATGAGCTCTCCTGAGAGTTGGAACTTTCTAAAACTCAATTGTCTAAAACTAAAATCAGAGCTGACAAATATGAATATGCAAGCAATGTGGTAGCCCAATTGGTTAATGTTGAGAACAGGGGGAAGGGAAACAATAGGGCTTGGTTGATGTCTAAAACAAGTCTGTTGATGATCTGCTGTTGAAGTCAGACCTAAGGTTTGAGTTCACCGCTGGTTCTAGCAAACCAGTACCACTTTCAGCAGATCCTGTTTTGATTGATTTATATAATTCTGATGATTCTAAGGTGTGTGAAGAAAATTTAAGTGTTTCAGGTCGAAGGAAGAATGAAGAAGAAAGAAGTGGTAGCAAGAACATAGATTGTTCAACCTCATCTAGAAAATCAGATTTTGTTCCAAAAGTTGATTTTGTTGGGAGATTTGAAACAATTAAAAACCAAATGACATGTTTAAGGATTTTAAGAGTAAGTTTGTTAAGTTAATGATGATGTCAAAAAAAATGTGTCCTAATATCAGATTCTTCTCCTTTGACAGAGCAGGTAAACCAGGTTTATTCCACAGCCGCTCCTGAGGCGGGTTCAAAGTTAAACCCTAATTGTAAACCTTATGTTCCAACTGGGTCATTGGAACAAGCCTCCTTAAGTTCTTCCTCTGGTCAGAGTGACTGTGATGTAAAGCCATTTGACCCAAAGAAATTTCATGACAAAGTATGCTGCTATGCATGTGGAAGACCAGTCCATATTGCAAGACACTGTCTGCACCGACCTATTGAATTCTTCTATGCGAAGAATCATAAGGTCACACCCATGGCTAAACCTGCTAATTAATCAATGAGGACTGACCAGTCCTACAAACCTAGGATGAAACCTCAGAAGATGACTCAGAATCATCCCACTGCCAAAAGGGTCAAACAAACAAAAAAAATCAATCTGGTTTTCATAAACAAAAATCAAAGGTTTCCAAAACTAAAGGAAAATCACAGTGGAAGAATAAGCCACATATGAAACCTAAATTAAAAACCCAAAGTTCCATAAGTATCTGAATTCACAGTGGTGTCAAAACCATGAATGTTAGGGCCAAGTCAGACAAGCCTAAGGGCAAACTCAAGCAAAACCCCAAAGTTCCATAAGTACCTAAATCTGTTATGATTTGATTACTCATTTCTCATTAAATGTGTGTGTATCATGCAGGGACAACCAAATAAGTTGAAGAATGTTTGATATGTGGATAGTGGTCGCTCCCGGCATATGAATGGGATTTTTCTCATTTGCACGAAGTCACACCATTTAATGGAGGATAGGTCTCGTTTGCTGGAGACAAAGGTGAAAGATCAGTATGAAGGGCGCGGTTACTAATGGATCTTTAGTTTTGAGGATGTGTACTATGTTAAAGAACACAACCACAACTTGTGGAGTGTTTCTTAGGTATGTTACAAGAGCTTTTCAACACACTTCACAAACAAAGAGTGTCTTATCTTGAAGCCCAGATTTGTCATACTGGAGAAATGGATTCTAACTAGGACTCCGAGAATCAAAAATGCATATATCGTCAACATGAATTCTGATTGATACACATAAAACACTTTCTTGTTTTCTAAGGCATCGGAGACTAGCTGTCTGTTATGGCATCGCTGATTAGGTCATGTCAACTTGAATAATCTCAACAGACTGGCAAAGGGAGATCATGCCATTGTCCTACCTTCTAAGGACTTCTCCACAATTGAGAAGTGTATCACATGTGCCAAGGGGAAGCAACACAAGAGACCCCATAAGCCTAAGCTATTTAACTCAATTTCATCAGTTCTGCAACTTCTCCATATGGATCTGTTCGAACCAGTCAATGTCTTGAGCATCGAGAGAAGTCATCCTGCCTCGTAATAACAGATAACTATTCCAGATTTACTTGGGTGTTCTTTCTGGCCAAGAAGGATGAGACACCAGAGATCCTGAAGAAGTTCATCACCGTGATCGAGAATCAGAAGAAGTTGAAAGTAAAGGTGATCAGAACTGACAATGGCACCAAATTTAAAAATCAGACACTTATTGATTGATGCGATGAGAATGGAATTTATCGACAGATTCAAAACGAAGTTATTGAAAGAAGAAACAGAACGCTTATCGAGGATGCATAGACCATGTTGTCAGATTCAAAACTGCCAATCTTCTTCTGGGCTAAAGCTGTTAATACAAATTGCTATGTTCAAAACCGAGCACTACTGAACAACTGCCATCAGAAGACTTCCTACAAGATTTTCTTCAATCAGAAGCCGAAGGTCGGTCACTTCATTCTATTTGGATGTCCTTGCACTCTCCTCCATACTAAGCCGAATCACAAGTTTGATGATAAATATGATGAGTGTTACTTCATGGGCTATTCGTCTGAGAAAGTTGCTTACTAGGTATACAACAAGAAGACCCGGATGATAGTGGAATCGTACTACATTGATTGGCAAGAGATGAACAACACCGAGGCCAGTTCTAGTCCAAACTGGCTATTTTTGTATAATACTACATTCAAGCCCTTCAACACTTCATCTGAGAGTGCGTGACCATCTGAGCCTGAAAATAGTTTCTACAAGAGTGACCACATGGACTACCGAGTTGACTATGTTCCATGTGACCCTAAGCTTCTGACCGTTGACCCACCAGGCATGTATGCTCGAGTTCCGCCTACTCAGCCAACTCCGATAAATGAAGTCATCCCATCAGATCCTGAGACTTCTCAGTCTGTCCATCCAACTCCAGAGACAGTTCAAGCCTCATCCTCCTCCCACCAGACATTTGACAATCCACTGTTCTCAGACCACATCTCTGAGGAACATTGTGTGGATCTTGGAGCTGAGGCAAGTGAAACCGCTCCCGTTGACAACTCCACTTCCTCAAGTGGGGATCAGATAACTCACATCAGCAATTTGCTCGACAATCTGGCTATGGAGGAAGCACCTACTTTAAGCATCAACAAGAATCACCTACTGGAGAACATCATTGGACCTCTTTCGGAAGAAGTTCTTGCTAGGAGTAGATCTATTCAAGCTCAGAATGCCTTGCCTGAAGGAACTATCACACGCAGTCAATCAGGTCCAATTAACTCTAACTTGTATTCTTGCTTTATTTCGCAGGTAGAGCCCAAGAATGTCAAGATGGCTCTTAAGGAGTCAAGCTGGGTTGAAGCGATGCAAGAAGAATTGATGGAGTATCAGAAGCTTCAGGTGTGGAATCTGGTTCCGTTGCTCAACGGGAAACTGCCTATCAGAACTAGGTGGGTCTTCAGAAAAAATAGAGATGATTCGGGTGTGATCATTGGGAATAAAGCTAGGTTGGTAGTGCAGGGTTTCTATCAACAAGATGGTATTGACTATGAGGAAGTCTTTGATCCAGTCGCAAGACTTGAAATTATTCGCATCTTCTTGGCCTATGCTTCCTACATGAACTTCATAGTTTATCAGATGGATGTGAAGACAACTTTCTTGTATGGAAAGGTCAGGAAGAGATCTATGTGTGTTAGCCCCCAGGGTTCGAGGATTCGTAATATCTCGACCACGTCTACAAGCTAGACAACGCCCTATATGGTCATCATCAGGCACTGCGAGCATGGTATGCAACAATTACGGATCATCTGTTTGCAAATGAATATACCCGTGGACCCATCGATCAGACACTTTTCATTCACAGAGATAAGGATGACTTGATTCTCGCCCACATCAATGTGGATGCCATTATTTTTGGTTCCACGAGCTCAGTGCTGTGCAAAGTGTTTGAGGTTTTGAGGAAGAAGAAGTTTGAGATGAGTGCAATGGGGCAGATGACCTTTTTCTAGGGTCTTTATGTAAAGCACTATTCAAAGGGTATGCTGATTCATCAGGGCAAGTACGTTACCGACATTCTCAGCATCTTCAACATGTTGGACTCAGCCCGCCTCCACTCCTATGGCTGCTCGTCCTGTCTTAACTTTGGATTCAGATGGTGAAGATGTTGACCAACATCTTTACCGATCTATGATTGGTTCACTAATGTACCTGACCTCTAGCAGAGCCAACATTATGTTTTCTGTATGTAAGTGTGCCAGATATCAGGTAAATCCGAAGGGTTCTCACCTGATTGCTGTCAAGAGTATCTTTCGCTACCTCGTCGGGAAACCTCGTCTCGGTTTTTGGTATTCTAAGAACACTGAGTTCAACTTATTTGCTTACTCTGACAGTGATTTTGGTGGTTGCAATTTAGATAGGAAATCAACCACAGGTGGATGTCAGTACTTAGGAGATCGCCTTGTCTCGTGGCAATGCAAGAAGCAGACAACCGTGTCAACCTTGACTGCAGAAGCTGAGTATGTCGTTGCGTCCAGTTGCTATTGTTAGTGCATTAAATGTCCCCAGTTCAGCTTTTGTGTGATCTTTGATGTGTAAAGTTTATGTTATTAATGAAATCAGTCTTTCTATATTGTTCTTAATGTTTATTCAAGTTTATATGTGTTTATATGTGTTTATATGTGTTTGATAATGTTTAACTTTGATTATATGTGTCTTATAGACCCATTCGTGCGAATGACCCTAAGAATGAGGTCATTCGGCCAAATGATCTCCAAGCGAATGACTAGGGCTAACGAATGAGTCATCCGCATGACTCAGTCAGTTGACCAAGCTCACTCGGCTGAGTCATTCACCGAATGAGTTGTTTCGGCCACTCATTCGGCCGAATGAGTACAGTCTATATATACTTCTTCAAACAGATTCAAACCTAACTTTTCCGAGCCTCCTCTCTTCCCAGAGCACTCTAGTGTCATACCCTAAGGGTTTTGAGCGGTTCTTCCCTGTCCAACTTCGATTCTAACCCCGTGGTGTTCGATCTTAATCCAAACGTTCACTCCTCACCTTCGGATCGCCACGGGGCCTGTTGGTTTCGATTGGAAAACCCTGGAATTGGATTCCGCACTATTCCAGAGGCTTTCAAGCAGATCTACATAGGAACCAGATTGTTTCTGGGCTCTAAATTCGTCCTACAAACTGGTATCAGAGCCTTGGCTCTTGATTCTGCTCGATTTTCAATCCAAATCATCATTTCTGAGATTGCTTGTTCGAGATATGTGAAAACCCTAAGTTTCTTGCTCTTGAAGTTAATGTTTCATTACAAATCCGTGGGTTTTTGTGGATGTTTTGACAAATCGATCATTCCAGTTGCTTGGTATTGATGTCTTGATGTTCTGTACCAATTTTGGTGGTTAGATTCGCTCTACATCAAAAGTTATTGCGATTTTTGCAGCTGAAAACCCCAGATGGTCCGAATGAGTCACTCATCCAAATAGGTTATCCGAATAGCCTTCTTTCGGCCGAATAAGCTTCATTCGCCGAATAGCTCTCTTTCGGCCTTCTGCTCATTCGGACAACTACTCATTTGTTGACTCATTCGTTCGGTCCAACTGTCATTCGGTGTTGTAGTCATTCAGACTTCAAGCTATTCTGCCCTCATTCATTCGACTGACTCAGTTCATTCGCCAAGTTCAAGCCTATTCGGTCCCCAACATTCGGCCAAGTTATAGACATTCGGCCCATCAGTTTGGGAATTTTTCTAAGTGTTGCATCTACTTGTTCTTGATATAATGGAAGACTTAGCTTTGATGGCTAACCAGAATCATCGGATTCAGACTTTATTTCTCACTGAGACTGAGACAGGGAACTCTAATAAAGCTCCTAAGTTGCTTTCATTAGATGATTACCCTCATTGGAAGTATAGATTCGAGATCCACATCAATGGAGTTGATACAAACTTGTGGATGATGATAGAAGGTGGTTATTTGAGACCAAAAGAAGATGGAACTCCAATGTTAGTCACCCGGATGACTGAACCCTAGAGGAAATTATATGACTTTGAGAAGAAAGCATATGCTATTCTGTCCCAGTCCATTGCAACTGATATCTTTCATCAGTTCAGACAATTTATATCTTCTAAGTTACTGTGGGATGCGTTGCAGCAGAGATACAAGGGAAATGATGCTTTGAAGAACATCAAGTCAAAATCCTTGAGGAAGGAGTTTAATAGTTTCATGTATGTGGGAAACGAGTCCCTTGATGATCTGATTGCTAGATTCTATCATCTTCTGAGTGAGCTGTTCAATCATCAGGTCAAGACTACAACTCAAGAGAAGATACAATGTTTGGCAGATGCTTTACCTCCAAAATAGGAATCTTTCTTCATGGTCTTGAAGCAAAATGAGATGATGGCTAATATGGACATCAATGAGTTTATTCAGAAACTGAAAGAACAGGAGATTGAGAACAAATGGAAGGCAAAGAGAGTTGCTCAAGTTCAGGACCCTTCATTGTATTATTCTACTCCTACTATAGAGAGAGCTTCTTCTCATGCTCCACTGAAGACTGCTTTTGTCTCTCAAACTAAAGAAGCCCCTATTTCAAATAAGATTCATTTTACTCAGTCATCTTCAACCTCATCCTCTCAGAAAGAAAGTAGTCATCCAGTCACCAGTATGAAGACAGACAACTTAGATAAAGTGACTGTAGAGGTTGCAAAGGAGCATATGGGTCTTCTGTCAACTCTTAGCTCCTATGATGGATTATTGGCCGAGCAGATTGGTAATCCTTACTTGACAAATGATGATTACTGTCAGATAGACCCGGATGACTTGGGGAGGATAAACATCATGTGGGCTCTAGCAGTGCTGTAAGAAGAGCTAAGGATTTTGTGAGAAGAACTGGAAAAGATATTAATCTGAACAAGGATTCAAAATTTGGTTTTAATATGGCTTCTGTCAATTGTTATAACTGTGGAGATAGGGGACGCTTTGCAAGACAGTGCAAACAACCAAAGAAGACAGGAAACAAGAATCCTTTTCAGAATCAGAGATCTTCTACAGCAAATCTAGACAGAAGACTTGCGCCTATTGATAATCCCACTCATGCAAGTTCTTCAAATGCTAGCAAAGCCTTGATGGTTCAAAATCATGAAGGCGAGAATTGGGATTTCAGATTCAATACTGATCAGGGAGGACAAGATAAAGCATGTGTTGCATAAATCTAGAAGGATGATGAATCCAGTGAATAAAGTACTTCTGAAGAAGTAAAGACCAGTCTAGAGGAATCATCAGGTTCAGAGTCAGCTACCCAATTTGCTATGATGGTGAACACTTCTGCTACCTCTCAGTCAGATAAGGTATTTGGTGAATGTTCTTCTTCTCATTCTAAATGTTTTAACTGTATTGACCTTGAAAGTAAGGTCCTGGCTTATCAGAAGCAGAACGCTGACTTGATCAGTGATCTCAACCAAATGATTGAAGCAAACAAAATTTTGAAATCTAATGAAAAAGATTTTCAGGATAAAATTAATTTGTTAAACAGACAGTTACATGAGGCTAAGATCGATGTGCTCAACAAGCAGGATGCAGTTACTTCTTATCTCAACACCATAAATGAGACTAAGAAGAAACTTGCCATAGTCAAGTTTGACTATGAGACATTAAGCTAGAAGCTCAAGAGCTATGAGAGCTCATCATACATTATTGAGCACATGATCAGTAATGGGACTGATCAGGATGGGAAGGGTAAAGAGACAATATACAATCACTGTCCCCCACCAGTCTTGAACTGCTTTGTCAATTCTCCGAATGACAAAGAGGTTAAAGACTTTCAGGTGAAAACTCCAATAGTTATTGATCCTACTGGGATCATATCTGATGAGGGTTCCTCAATGTCTAAGGAATCTTTTGTGGAGGGCATGGTTGAAGATTGGGTTTCTGATTCTGAGAATGAGTCTGAAGTTACTTCTCAAGTGTCTTATGTCAAGAATCAGACATCTGTCGCCAAAAAGGCCGACCCAATCTTACCAAAAACAAACATGGCTTCAAAGTTATCCAAAGCCATTTTTTTTGTGAAGTCTTCACAGAATGGTGAAGCAAGTGAGACCAAAGAAACTGAAAAATCTGTTTTTAATGGAACAAAAGGTTTGGGTTTGGTGCAAGATAAGGCTAAGAAAAATGTTTTTAAAAATAAAAATTCTCAGTTTAAAGCCAAACAGTTTTCTCTCAAAGACAAAAGAGTTTGCTTTGAGTGTGGTGCTCCTGGACATGTTGTTAGAGTTTGTCCACTTCTGATCAGACCTAAGGTTGCACCACCCAGAAAACAAAATCAGAGTTTTAACAAACAAGTCAAATCTGATTTTAAATCTTCTCAAGCAAAGCCCAAACAACCAAATCTTGTTAAGCCTTTGGATATGGGTAAAGGGAAAGTTGTGAACTTGGATGTTCCTAAGGTTGTTAATGTCAATCAATCAAAACCATCATACATTTGCTTGAAAAACTCTTTCAGTAAAAACTCAGTCTGGAAAATTAAGTCTTCTGAGACTTCAGTTTCAAAAATTCCAGACAAAGCATACCTAGATGGTAAATGGATTGATGTTTGGATCCGAGACTTATTGGGTCAACCCAAGACTGTAAAGTCTTGGGTTCCTAAATTGAACTAATTGTTTGTGTTTGTGCAGGTTGCCCCAACAACTGCTCTTAACAGCTCTTGGATCGTTGATAGTGGGGCTTCAAGGCACATGACTGGAGATATTTCGCTGCTCACCAATGTCAATGCAATTCGAGGTGGATATGTAGTGTTTGCCGGTGACAAAGGCGGGTTCATTACCGGAGAGGGTATTCTATCAAACAGCCAAGTTTCCTTTGACAAAGTCAGATACGTGAAGCAGCTGGAGAACAATCTTCTTTCAATGTCACAGATTTGTGACAAGCAGTATAAAGTTCTTTTTGATGACTCCAGTTGCTACATCCTTAAGCAAGGCGTCACCATTCCTGAAGACTGGATTTTGATGTCTGCACCCCGTAAGCAGGACTTGTATGTACTCAACATGGCAACAGCTTCAATAACATCCTCCTCAGCTTCATGTTTTATGTCAAAAGCTACAGAGAAAGACTCTATTCATTGGCATAAGAGGATGGGCCATTTGAGTCTACGTAAAATGAACCATTTGGTACACAAGAATTTGGTTGAGGGTGTCAGTTTGAAGAATTTCAAGCTGTCTGGTATCTGTGTCTCGTGCAAGAAGGGAAAGCAGACCACGCAATCTCATAAGCTGAAAAAGTATCATTTAATCATTGTTCCTCTTGAGCTTCTCCATATGGATTTATTTGGTCCAGTCAACCGCAAGAGTATAGCTGGAGATCAATACTGTTTAGTTATCACTGATGAGTATTCCAGATATTATTGGGTTTTCTTTCTAAAAGAGAAATCAGAAACATTTAAGTGTATTCAAGTTTTGGTAACTAAACTTGAATCACTTTATAAGCTCAAGATTCGTATGCTCAGAACAGATAACAGGACAGAGTTCAAGAATCACAATATGGAGAACTTCTGCAACGAATGTGGCATTGTCCAACAATTCAGTGCTCCATATTTCCCTAAAATGAGTGGCGTTGCTGAGCGCAAGAATAGAACTTTGATTGAGGCTGCTCGGACCATGCTTGCTGATTCATCCCTTCCAGCTCAGTTCTGCAATGAAGTTGTTGCAAAATGCTTGCTACACATTGAACCAGGTTTTGATAGTTAAGATACATGGGAAGACTTGCTTTGAGCTGCTCCACAACAGAAAACCTAATCTTTAGTATCTTGAACCTTTTGGTGCTCCGTGCACGATGCTTAAGAAACATGAGCAGGGCAAGTTTAATGAGAAGGTGGAAGAAGGGTATTTTCTTGGATACAGCACTCCAAACAAAAAGCTCTACAATAGATCAACTCAGAATGTGGAGGAGTGGTACCATGTGGACGTTCAAAGACATTCTATGCCCCCACATGGGAAAGGTCCAGACTGGATGTTTGATTATTCAGACCTTTTCAACTCTTTCAATATGCCTCCCATGTACTCAGATGAAGATGTTGCTGTTCAAATGATGTATGACGCACAAAATGCACCTGATGAACCTGTGCAACCTTCATCATCTTCAATTACAATATAGATACATGATGACAACTCTGACACAGATGATAACCCAGTTCAACCAGCTGCCCCCAAACCTAATGTTGACAACATTGTACCTGCTCTTGAGGATTTGAATCTGAACAACCTTGATCCACATGTTGAGGTTCCAGCTCATCCTGTTGGAAGAATTAATCGCATTCATCCTCATGAGAACATTATTGGAAGTCCGCTTGATGGTGTCAAGACAAGAAATCAGCTATCTTCATGAGGTCTTGCTGATATTCTTGACTTTGCTGATGTGAACTATTGTGCCCATTCTTGCTTCATCTCTCAAGTTGAACCGCGAACCGTCACTGAAGCATTGAGAGAAGAATCATGGGTTGATGCCATGCAAGAAGAACTCCTACAATTCAAGAAACTAGGTGTTTGGCAACTTGTTGACAAACCGAAAGGTTCAAAGGTTATAGGCACCAGATGGGTTCTTCGTTGCAAAAGGGACGATCACGGGATCGTTGTGCGAAACAAAGCTCATCTGGTGGTTCAAGGATTCAGACAGATTGAGGGACTTGACTACAATGAAGTGTTTGCACCGGTTGCTCGACTCGAAGCAATTCGTATCTTCTTGGCATATGCATCCTTCAAGAAATTTAAAGTTTATCAAATGGATGTCAAGAGTGCATTCCTTCACGGTTTGATCAACGAAACTATGTATGTCAATCAACCTCCCGGGTTTGAGGATCCATTGCATCGTGAATGTCTACAAGCTAGACAAGGCTTTATATGGATTGCATCAAGCTCCGCGAGCGTGGTACGAGACACTTTCCACTCACCTTCTGAACAACGGGTTCAGAAGAGGTGTCATTGACTGCACGTTATTCATTCGAGAAAAGGATGGTGATTTACTCTTGGTGCAAGTTTATGTGGACGACATCATCTTTGGTTCTATAAATGATAGTCTGTGCAAGGAATTCGAAAAGGTTATGAATGACAAGTTTGAAATGAGCTCGATGGGAGAGATGAATTTTTTCTTGGGTTGCAGGTGGATCAATCTGAGGCAGGGATCTTCATTCATCAGACCAAATACGCTGGTGACATTCTGAGCCGGTTCAGTATGTCGGATGCAAAACCTGTTGGTACCCCATTGGCTGTCAATCACGGGATTACACCAGACCAAAAGGGGAGTTAATCGATGCCACTTTGTACCAAGGAATGATTGGATCTCTCATGTACCTCACTGCTTCTCAGACATACATCATGTTCGCCACATGCTTGTGTGCTCGCTATCAGTCCAAACCAAGAGTATCACATCTGATTATTGTGAAGAGGATTTTGCATTATCTGAAGGGTACTCCTGATCTTGGCTTATGGTACCCTAATGATGATAACTTTGAGCTTACTGTATACAGTGATTCATACTATGGCGGATGCAAAAGAGATTTCAAGTCAACATCTGCAGGATGTCAGTTCTTTGGAACCCGTTTAGTTACCTGGCAGTGCAAGAAGCAGACGTCGGTGTCTACTTCAACATGTGAAGCTGAATATATTGGTGCTGCTAGTGGTTGCTCACAAATCATCTGGATATAGCAACAACTCAGGGACTATGGGTTACATTTTTCTAACACTCCTATTTATGTTGATAATACTGCTGCCATTGCTGTCACTAAAAACCCAGTCCAGCACTCGAAAACCAAACACATCGACATAAAATATCAATTCATACGTGATTGTTTTGAAAAGAAACTCATCGATGTTGTTAAAATTCACACCGATCACCAGAAAGCCGATCTTTATACAAAAGCTTTTGATAAACCCGTATTTTTATATCTGCTATCGGCTAATGGTGTTTATCAAAAGGATGAAGTCATTCCTTCATCTGAAACAAACAAATGATCATCGCATTTATTAGTTAGTTTATTTTAATTCATTAGTATTTTTGTTAATTTTCTTTCACTTAATCAAAAACTCAAAAATATTTTCTGTTTTAGGTTTTTAGGGGGAGAAAAAGTAGTTTAATTTGTAAAATCCAAAAACATTTGAAAATTTTAAAAATCCAAAAACATTTGAAAAATTTTAAAATCCAAAAACATTTGAAAAATTGTAAAAAAGAGAAAGTCTTATTTGAGAAAGTGATGTGTTAATCTATCATGTCTTAAAAGCAAAATTGAATGCATAAACTGAAAACACATGAGAATTGTGATTTGATGTACTGATAGGCCAACTTTACCAAATGTCTAGACTATTGGTGATTACTTAGAAAGTCTAATTAGTGGGATCCATTTTAGAAAACCAGCTAAGTGATAAATAGTTTTAGACCCAAATCAGGCATACACCTGCTTTCATAGTATCTAATGAGGTTTCCAATGATTCATGAATTCAAGTCTGTACATGTGCCATACTGCTTTGTAAAAACCTAGCTGAAGCCTTCCATTCAGATGAGAATGATTGAATCACAAGAAAATAAAAGTAAATCCAATTCTGTACACGTGCCATATTGTTGGGTTGCAGCCTAGCTGAAGCTGTCCATTCAGATAGGATAAGCTAAGAAAAATACAAAAATTAAATAAGTTCGATTCCATACACGTGCCATATTGCTTTGTAAAGACCTAGCTGAAGCCGTCCATTTGGATAGAACAAGTTGATCATGTCAACACAGTTCTGTATACGTGCCATATTGCTTTGTAAAGACCTAGCTGAAGCCGTCTATGAGAATGTGTTGAACATGAGAGACATATCAAAAAGAAAAGTGCCAAAAGAAAATAAATTGGAACCTTATAGAACTTATGATGTTAGGTATTAAGATATTCAGAGATGAGTTACAAACTAGTTTTGATCTTTATTGGTTAGAAAAAATGGGTAACTCTGTCAGAAAATATGAGTGATCATTAAATTTGTTTAGAAATGATGTATTGTCAGGCTTAAAGTGGACAAGTATATCGGTAATCAAATCTTGAGACAAATGTGTCTGTAGTGTAACTATCATTAATGCTGATTTGATGTGATTAGATGTATGTGTCATTTTTCTTGAAAGACTGCTCACAAAAATATGTGCTTTTTAACTGTTTTTAATTTTAGTTGTTAGTTGTACAGTTGTATTTCGTTTCAGAAAATTACAAAAAGATTTTATATTTTCAAATTTGTTTTAGATGATCATTTGTGTGTTCAGATGTTCAGTATTATCTGAATCAATCACCAACCAGACTAATCTTCATAATGGAACTCGTTTAACTATTCATAATGTAAAATTTGAAATTAATTTGTGTTTGTGAGTGCTAAGTTCATTCATGCGAATGAAACAGGCGAATGGAACAGGCGAATAACTCATTTGACCGAGTGACTTCATTTCAGCGAATGAGTCATTCGGCCGAATCAATTTGAGGCGAAGCAACTCATTCGGTTGACCTCTCAGCCGAATGAGACTTTCTATATATAGGAATCTTTCGGCCGAACCAATTCATTCCCCCAAATTCATTCGCTCAGTTTACTGTGTGTTTTCCTTCGGCCGAAACACTCTTTCTCATCTGTTCTTCAAATTTTTCATTGATTAGCCCGATTTTTTGCTGAGATTCCTTTCTGTGATTGTTACAGGTACTTGTGGAACCAAGATAATTCAATTTTGTCCATGGATTCGTTGTAAACTGACCTCGATTTAGGGATTTAGGGCTCGTAACTGTCGCCTTTTAATAGATGGACAAATAGAACACAAAATCATCTAAGGACTTTTCAAAAAACCTTAATCGGTCGTTTATGAACATATTGGTGTAGTTTTTGTGGTCTGATTTTTGATTCTGGCAGCTTGGGATTTTGAACTCCTTCGGCCGACCGAATGATGCCCTTTTGGACTTCAAGGACCGACCGAATAAGAGTAGTGATAGAGTGAAGTCATCCAACCGAATGAGGCTCTTTCGGCCACCAGCGTCATTCGCTGATCATTCGGTTTACTTGACTCTTTTGGTCAATGATTCAACCGAATGAGTTCATTTTATGGTCATTCGTTTGACTTGACCTATTCTGTCAATGTAGACTCATTCGCCAAGGCCCATTCAGTCATTGTAGTCTCATTCGTACAAGTTGTATACTTGTGAAAATTTTATTATTTTACCCCACTTATTAACTGAATTGAACTGACACGTTTATTCTTTTGTTTTTCAGAATGGCTGATTACAAAGCAGTGACGAAGAACAACATATGTGCTCACTTGGATCTTGCCACCAAGAACGCCAAGCATTTCAGAGAGATCATTACATTTCTCAGGAGTTTTAGGATCTTTCCTGCTATTTCCACTGTCTATGATCCATATCAGTCACATCAGCGGGATTTCTGGAGATCAGCGGATATAGATTGTGAGGTGGAGCCACCGGTGATTAGAGGAACGGTGCTAGGGCATGATGTTGTAGTTTCTGCAGAGCACCTTAGGAAAATATGTGGATTTCAGGATGCACCTGATCATCCCATTTTACTTGATCGCTATCTTGTTTGAGGGTGCTTCATGCGATGCAAGTATGATGGTGACCTGGGAGTTGGAGTCCTCAACAAGGCTTTTCTATCACCGCAGTTCAAGTACTTAGCACATGTACTTATTCACTGCCTGGGCTCGAGGCGCGGTGGATTTGATGAGCTGAGGGAGACTATACAGTGTGCTTTTGTGGCATTGGTACTGAATCTACCATTCAACTTTTCTGAGATGATGTTCACACATCTGAAGGAGAATGTTGTGCTCAAGGGCGACAAGAAGTTCCTTATGTACCCTAGATTCCTTCAACAAATCTTCGATGCTCAAGTGCCTAACCTACCGAAGACCAGCACATACATCATTCGGTTAGAGCACATTAACGACATTACTCTCAACAAAGTATTATCATACAGAGGAAAAGAGACGAAGCCTCCTGTTCATGCTTTATTTGGTCATCTCCAGAACCCTGAGTACATTGCTATCGGTGGTAGGAAATGGAGACATGATGATTCTGGTGGTGATGATGATGGAGATGATGATGATGATGATGTAGAGGATATTATAGTACCAGGTGATGATGATGGAGATGATGATGATGATGGTGGAGATGCTGGTGTTGGTGATAGTGGAGGAGGTGTTAGTGCTGCTGGTGTTGGTGTTTCTGGTGGTGATGTTGTTGGATCTGGAGCTGGCGGTGATATTTCTGGTAGTGGTGCTGATGCAGGTGTTGGTGGTTCAGGTGTTGGTGATGAGGATGTAGATGTTGGTGCTTTATTAGACTTGGATTTCATTGCTACTACTCAGGCCACCGTCTCTACTCCACTAGAGATGGCTGGCACTACATCAGCTGAAGATGAACAGATGGAAGATGTTGATGAAGAGGTGAGGATGCCTCATATGAGTCTGATTTTGAATAGACTAGGCCACAGGTGGTGACCACATGCTTTAGATCTCAACTTGTGTTTCTTGAGACAGGGATATTGAGCCTGATAGGGCGGAGATCAGGTATCCATCATTCATTCCTGAGTTTGACTTTTCTCCTCCCCCACGTACTTCCATTTCCACATCTGCTGTTGCTGCTGCTCAGTCGACATCATCCCCCCGGCCAAGAGAAGAAGGACGAAGTTTGTCCTGCAGAGGCGGTCAGAACTGTCTTCTGTTGCAGCAACTACTGTTACATCAGCTACAACAGTTGCAGTTTCTTCACTGACCAGGTCACGGGCTATTCCTTCACATGTTTCTATTGCCCCTCTGACCTCCTCTGCTACCCATACTGCAGTCTTTACTGTTGCTTCTTCTGGTCCCTCCACCACACGAGCTGATCCTTATATTCCTACTGTTTCAGTGACTGAACAGCTCAGTACACTGAACATCTTGGTGCTTAAGCTAATGGAGAGGAACCATCAGCAGGAGGAAGCTATTGCCCAGCTCACGCAGAAGGTCAGTGAGCAAGTTGCTCTATTATTACAGGCCGCTGACCATCGTGCAGACTTGAGGGCCAGATTTGCTCAACAGGAGGAGCAATTGCTCAAGTATATTGATGAGCACAAGCAGTTGGCTTTGACAGCCTCTGGTTTCAGTGACAGGATCCTAACACTGGTGGCCGAAAACTTGCGTTTTACAGAGCAAGTTGAAAGCCTCAAGGAGGGTACTCCAAGGATCGAGGGCACTAAAGCTGCCTCCGATGATTCAGACAGGGAGAAAGAAGAACAAGAAAATGAAGAAGAAGATGAGGATTTTGATGAGGAGAAAGTTGATTATGAGGATTCTGACAAACAAAATAATTCAGATGATGATGATGATGGCTCCAGAAGTGGATCTGCCAGTTCTTCAAGTGCGGCAGATGAGCAGTCCCCTCCAACTAAAATCCGAACCAAGACTAAGCACGACAAGAGTGCCAAGCCTCTGCCCCCTCCTCCTCAGACTGAAGATCCTAAAGCTACTAAGGAAGTTCAAGCTGTGCCTCTTAGACGTCGGTTGGATGAGATGTTGACCATGATTTTAGACGCTCAAGGCATCATACAACACTCAGTCAGCTATGATAAGGAGGAAGGAGAGATCATTCATTGCTTGACTAAGGAGCAAATTGCTGAGCTGTTCAGGTTAAATCCTGACGAGGTTGTCATTGATGACACCTCCGCTCCTGTTTATGATATTCCTTCACCTGAAGCTGTTGATGATGTTGATCAGGTGATTTTGGAGGATATCACTGAAGAAGAGGACGCAAAGTATACTTCAGCTAAGGATGATCTACCTATATTTAATGATCTTTTTGGACAACACACTGAGGAGGAACTAAACAGGAAGGTTGAAAAGAAGGTCAGTGGTAGTGAGTCTTCTGTAGAAGACATTTAGCAAAGAAAAGAGGAATGGAAAGCTTACTAGGAGATCTTGAAGAAGTAAAGCATTGCAAAGATGCCAGCTACACACACCAAAGTATATAGGACCAAAGGATACAAGGCTGGAGGTTAAATACTTAGCTGGGCATACTTTCATGATCTGCAATGCTATGATGTCAAGAGAGAGCAAGGAATTCAGTATTTCAAGCACCCCCATGACTTCAAAACGCTGCCTGGATTTGAAGTAAATCAACTTGCGCGTTTGAAGATGCTGTATAGTGGAGATTCGAGGATGTCAGCTTGGTTCTCCCGTAGACACAAAGTTATCCTGAAGTGGCTGCCTCCAAGAGTCATGAAGAAGATTCCTTTACGGAAGATGCGACATGACTTCTTGGACAGCTTCCGATGGTGGTATTATGATGGGCGAACTGCATAGGCTGTGATTGTTTTGTACAAGGACAACAAGTGGGATACTGAACGTATATTTGATCTGATGTGGCTGACGAATCTCTCTCACAATGATGTAAAAGCTTTGTGCAGATGTCAGATCTTCTTTGATGTTGAAGACATGGAACAAGCACTGCAATACATGAGAGTGATCCGGATCTGCATTGTTTTTGGGATTCATGCTGGAACAGACTGGAAGGCTATATCAGACAAATATTTCAAGAAAGATGCTGCAAAGTGAAGAACTAGGTCCAAAGGGGAGTATGTTAGTGCATTAAATGTCCCTAGTTCAGCTTTTCTATGATCTTTGATGTATAAAGTTTATGTTATTAATGAAATCAGTCTTTCTATATTGTTCTTAATGTTTATTCAATTTTATATGAGTTTATATGTGTTTATATGTGTTTGATAATGTTTAACTTTGATTTTATGTGTCTTATAGACCCACTCGTGCGAATGACCCTAAGAATGAGGTCATTCGGCTGAACGAACTCCTAGCGAATGACTAGGGCGAACGAATGAGTCATCCGCATGACTCATTCGGTTGACCAAGCACATTCGGCTGAGTCATTCGTCGAATGAGTTGTTTCGGCCACTCATTCGGCCGAATGAGTACAGTCTATATATACTTATTCAAACATATTCAAACCTAACTTTTTCGATCCTCCTCTCTTCCCAGAGCATTCTAGTGTCATACCCTAAGGGTTTTGAGCGGTTCTTCCCTGTCCAACTTCGATTTTAATCCCGTGGTGTTCGATCTTGATCCAAACGTTCACTCCTCACCTTCGGATCGCCACGGGGCCTGTTGGTTTCGATTGGAAAACCCTTGAATAGGATTTCGCACTATTCCAGAGGCTGTCGAGCAGATCTACATAGGAACCGGATTGTTTCTAGGCTCTAAATTGGTCCTACAGCTATTCTCAGGTTATCTGAATGCAACAACTGCTTCTCGATTACGGTTTCAACTTGCTTGACACTCCTATATATTGTGATAATGAACCCGCTCTACATATCGTCAAGAATCTGGTACAACACTCCAAAACTAAACATATTGATATCCATATTCACTTAATCCGCAACTGTTTCGAACGAAAGTTGATCCATCTTTTAAGTGTCCACACAGATGACAATTTGGCGGATCTTTTTCACAAAACTGTTCGACACAGATCGATTCCAACTTTTTCTTCCCTCTCTCAAACTAATATGTTTTGATTAAAACAACTTTTGTAAATACTTTAAAATTTGTGTTTTGTTTTATTTTAATTTTTAGATCACAAATTTAGGGGGAGAATATTTACAAAGACAACAAAAAGATTTTCTGTTTTTTACTTGATTCATAAAAACAACAAAATGATTTTTGACTTTTGAGTCTTTTTACAAAAACAACTTTTTACAAAAACAAAAAAAAAAAATTTGTTTTTTGAGTCAGTTTAAGAAGATCTGCCAGTTTAAGGGGGAGTAGAATCTAAGAAAACAACAAAAAGATTTTGCATTTTTCAAAATTTAAGAAAAATACAAAAGGATTTTATTTGAACAATTAGGTGAAGTGGTTCATTGGAAAGTGAAATGATTTTTGACACTCAAAAATTCACTACCTAAACATAATTTCTAAAACAATAACAACTTTAGATAACTATAAATCACTAAGAAGTTTAAACATCTTTTCCTATAAAAAGATTGGACATGATCATTCAAAAATATTGAATATATGTAAATAAGTGAGAAGTATTGGAAAATCAGACAACCGGAAAGATGCAACAACTCTTTGACTTTTTGTGTAACTTTTTAAGTCAAAACAAGATTGTGTTTTGATAAACTTGAAATAGTTTTGAGAAAACTAGGGTATTTTCTATGTTTTGTTAAAACAAAGAGCGGGAAATACTTACTGAAGCATCCTCTGTTTCTTGTAAGCAAAGACATGGATGTGTGACGTTAAGGCCAATGTGTATGCAGATCAGTAAAATAAAAGATGCCAATGACCACACACACGATAAAACACCTTCTTGTTCTTGACTCTAATCTGATAAATCTGTTCTTTTCTTTTCTCACCTTAATTTTCTGTCAAAACGTCTTAAGTTCGTTGAAACACAATCAAACTTTGAAACAAAAGATTTCGCAAAATTGATAGGTTGCATGTAAATCGGGTTTAACTGTCTGATTGCCCATAAACTCTCCAAAAGGATTTTCAAAAAGAAAAAAAAAACCGTTATAAAATTTTTGATCATAAGTCTTGTTTTTGAATTATGGATAAACGAGTGAAAATCATTGGTGGGGTATAATTATCTTAAGGTTGGGTTTCTGTAATAAATTATGTCAAGGTGGTTAGATTTTTTATAAAGATTTGATCCCACAAAATTGACCCGACTCAACATTGAACTCGTCCAGAGTTTTTGAGTTTATTCTATTTTATATTTTATTTTATTTTATTAAGTTAGAAATTATTAAATATTTTTATACTCGAAAACGGGTATTGGAGTATTCGAAATCTAGTACACGATTTAGTGTACTCGATTTCGAGTACTCGAAGTTGTTCTATAAATACTTCGAACAGTTTCAATTTCGAGTACCCCGACTTTATCTCTCCAAGCGATTTTCATTTCCGGACTTGATTTTGAAAATCCACTCCGAACACCTTGTATATTACACTTAGACGAACCTAGGTATAGGTTTTCATAGGATTTTAACCGCAAAATAAAAGGTTATCCAACAAATTGTATTTTCGAGTACTTGTGTTCGTTAACTGATGGAATCTTGGTCAATTCACATCGAAATACTCAAAATTAGAAAACGATCTTTTGATATATTGGTCTCCTCCCATTTCCGAGCATTTCGATTACAAATTGGAGTTCTAATGAACAAAATTTAAGGAGATATAGAGGATTTTCAGTTCTCGAAATTTGAATTTCAAGTATACCATTTCGAGAACAAAATTTTGTGTACACATTTTCAAGAACAAAAATTCGATTACATGTTTTCGAGAGCCATGTTTCGTGTATACATTTTCGCGAACAATATTTTGAAAACTGACCTCTCTTCGTGTACTCTCCCAATTTCGAGAACTCCTCAGATTTCGAACACTTGGATTTTTCGTGAACTCCAATTTGCCTTTGACTTTCAAACTTGATTTGACCCATTGACCTTTGACTTCAAACTTTTGACTTTGGTTTTTACTTTTGACTTTTAATTTATTTAAATTTTAACTAACTTGGCTCGTTTTGTTTCAGATGGCTGAGTTAAGGTTCGTACCGGATCGCAACACGTCTGCCTATCTTGGTGATCCTCCGGAGAAGCACGCGATGTACAAGAGCATGGTGGACGGATTTATACTCTCTCCAGTTAACTACGTCATTATGGAGCATACACTGATTATCTCCTCATTTATCCATGACTTTTGGAACTCCATTTCAGATCGAACCGACGCAAATGGGAACGTTAGTTTGATCGGCAAGGTGCAGGGACAACCTATGATCAAAACAGAGCAGATCATCAGGGAATGTCTTCAGTTTGGTGACAAAGACAAAGATCCCATCGAGCTTGATCAGGAGTTGCTCCAAAGTACAGTATTCAGAATGGGGCACGAGGGTCTTTACCCACCTACAGAAAAGAAGCTTCTTCATCCATAATTGGGATACCTGGCTGATATTATCACCCAATGCCTCTCAGGACGTAAGGGATGATACGACATGCTGAACCAGACTCTCAGCTCATCCATGGTGGCTATTGCATTGGGTCTTGATTTCAACTATTCGCGGATGATATTCCGAGTCATGTACGAGAACATCAAAGGGAAAAAAAAGGAGAGATTCTTAGCATTTCCCAGATTCATCCAGATTAACATCAACAAAAGACATCAGAATCTTATCACAACTGTTGGAACACTGGGCATCAAAAGGATGAAGGAACACATTTTTTCTTACATGACCATGAATAAGAAAGGTAAGAAGCAGTATGTTGGTGCAGGCCCTCTGGAAAAGTTTATGAGATTATCTGCGGGATTGGATGAGGAATCTGAGGAACTAGGTGCACCAACAGCTTTTGTTGCTGATGAGCACGACCATCTTCCCGCAGGCACAACTACTAAAGTTAGCAAAGCTGTAGAGGACTCCTCATGTGAGTCATCATCGTCATCCAACGAAGAAGAACTTGTTAGAGAACCTGAGCATATGATTCCTCATTATATCAGGCTGAACGGGAAGAGATCCAGGACACTGATTACAACCCGTCTCCCGAGTCATCTCCTAAGAAAAAGTGACTGAAGATGATGTCTAGGTGGACAAGAGACCCAAGGCTCTAGAAGAAGACAGTCGGCACCTCCTCATCCTCACAGACTCCGCAGACACAGCCACCACCACCACCACCTAAGCCTCAACCAGCACAACCTAAGCCTCAACCACCACCATCAAAGCCTTAACCAGCCGCATCCACCCAAACCACCATTCCACCACATACAGCCACCCAAACTAAACCACTATCTCCTCCTTCTCACATATCTCACCACCATATTCCCCAACTCCTAGCAGCTTCTCTTGTTAGTGCATAGAATGTCCCTAGTTCAGTACTGTGTATGATTTGATGTATAAAGTTGATATTATTAATGAAATTAGTTATTCTATATTGTTCTATGTGTCTAATTGAGTTTATTATGTATATATATGTTTGACTTTGACTTTGACTATTTTACATACCTATTCGTGCGAATGATACCTAAGAATGAGTTCAATCGGGCGAATGAACGCCTAGCGATTGACTGAGGCGAACGAATGAGTCATCCGCATGACTCATTCGGTCAACTAAGCTCATTCGGCTGTGTCATTCGCCGAATGAGTGTTTCGCACTACTCATTCGGCCGAATGAGTACATCTTATATATATAGCTGCAAACCAAATGTTTCACCCCCGAGCATTCCTCTGTCATACCCTTAGGGTTTTGAGCCGCTCCTTGCTGTCCAAGTTCGATTCTCACCCCGTGGTGTTCGATTTCGATCAAAACGTTGACTCCTCATCGTCGGATTGCCACGGGGACCGGTGGTTTCGATTGGAAAACCCTGGAATAGGATTCTGCACTATTCTAGAGGCTGTTGAGCATATCTCCAAATGAACCGAGTTGTTTACGAGGGTTTCTTAGGTCCTACAAAGTGGTATCAGAGCTTTGGCTCTTGATTCTGCTCGATTTCTGATCTAAATCATCATATTGCCGATTATTAGTTCTAGATTTTTGAAAACCCTAGGTTTCTTGTGCTCTAAGTTACTGTTCCATTAGAAATTAGTGGGTTTTTATATTGTTTTGATCCAAAGTGCATTCCAAAAGGCTAAGGATAATGTCCTGAGATTCCGTACCAAATTTGGTGGTCAGATTCGATCAAAATAGTGAGATATCGAATTTTTGTTGCTGAAAACCCCAGTTTATGCGAATGAGCCGATCATGCGAATAACCATCATGCGAATCAGTCATTCGGCCGAATAAGCCTCATTCGGTCCAAGTGTTAGTGCGAAGAACTATTCATTCGGCTGAGTAATCATTCGATTGTATACTCATTCGCATTAGAAGAAGTCATTCGGTCAACAAGCCATTCGGTTGACTTCTCATTCTAATCAGAATTGTCATTCGGCCAAATCACTTCATTCGACCTCATTCGTACCCCGACATTCGGCTGAAATTACTTCATTCAGCAATCAGTTTTTGAAAATTTTCTAAGTGTTGGATTAGATTTCTCTTGACAAGATGGAAGAACTTGCTTTGATGGCTAATCAGAACAACAGGATTCAGAACCTGCTGCTTACTGAGACTGAAACGGGGAATTCAAAACAAAGCTCCAAAGTTACTTTCTGTAGATTATTATCCGCATTGGAAGTACCGATTTGAGATTCATATCAATGGAGTTGACACCAATCTTTGGATGATGATTGAGAGTGGGTACTTGAGACCACTGAGTGAAGATGGTTCACCTATGCTTGTCACACGGATGACTGAGCCTCAGAGAAAGTTATATGATTTTAAAAAGAAAGCTTATGCCATATTATCTCAGTCTATTGCTACAGACATTTTTCATCAATTCAGACAGTTTACTTCTTCCAAATCATTGTGGGATGCTTTACAGCAAAAGTATGAGGGGAATGATGCATTGAAGAACATCAAGTCTAAAGCCTTGAAAAAAGAGTTCAACAGCTTCATGTGTGTGGGGAATGAATCTTTACATGACTTGATTGCTAGATTTTATCATCTCTTGAGTGAGCTCTACAATCATCAAGTCAAGACAACTACCGAAGAGAAGATTCAGTGTTTGGCTGATGCTTTACCTCCCAAGTGGGAATCCTTTCTGATGGTTTTGAAACAGAGTGAGATGATTGCTAATATGGACATCAATGATTTCATTCAGAAGCTGAAGGAACAAGAGATTGACAACAAGTGGATGGCAAAGAGAGTTGCTCAAGTTCAAGATCCTTCGTTATACTATTCTACTCCTACTGTAGAAAGAGCTTCTTCTCATGATCCATTGAAGACAAATTTTGTCTCACAGACCAAGGAAGCTCCTGTTTCAAACCAGACACACTTCAGTCAGTCATCCACAACTTCCACCTCTCAGAAAGAAGATAGTCATTCAGTCACAAATTTAAAGACAGACAACTTTGACAAAGTGACTGTGCAGGTTGCTAAGGAGCATATGGGTTTGTTATCTACACTTGAGATATCTTATGATGGGCTGCTAGCTGGACAGATTGGTAACCCACATCTGACAAATGAAGATTACTCTCAGATTGACCCTGATGATATGGAACGGATTGACATTATGTGGGCCCTTGCAAGTGTAGTTAGAAGAGCAAAAGATTTTGTTAAGAGAACTGTGAAAGACATCAATTTGAACAAAGACTCCAAGTTTGGATTTGATATGTCATCTGTTACTTTCTATAACTGTGGGGATAAAGGTCATTTTGCAAGATAATGCAACAAGCCTAAGAAGATGAGTAACCACAATCCTTTTCAGAACCAAATATCATCAGCTGCCAATCCAGAGAGGAGATTAGTACCAATTGACACTACTGCTCAAGCTAGTTCATCAAATGCAAAAAAGGCACTCATGGTTCAAAAAGATGAGGGAGAAAACTGGGATTTCAGATTCAACTCTGAAAAGGGTGGAGCAGATAAAGCATGTGTTGCAGAGATCAAAGAAGCTGCTGGATCCAGTGTTGAAGGTAGTTCAGAAGAAAAAAAGACAAGTCTAGATGATTCATCAGGATCAGAATCAGAAAGCACATCAGATTCAGAAACTCAAGGAGAATCAGATATTGAATTTGAAGAACAATCTGCTACACAGTTTGCTTTGATGGTGAATACTCCTGCTTCATCTCAGTCAGAGCAGGTATATGATGACTGTTCCTCATCTCATTCTGGTGTTTTAATTGTGTTGACCTTGAATGTAAGATGTTGGCTTATCAACAACACAATGCTGACTTGATTAGCGATCTCAACCAGTGCATTCAAGCAAAAAAAAAATTAAAATCAAATGAAAAAGATTTTTAAGCTAAAATTGAGCTATTAAACAGGCAATTGCATGAGGCTGAGATCGCTGTGCTAAATAAGCAAGATGCTATTACTTCTTATCTCAATACCATCAATGAGATAAAGAACAAATTAGCCATAGTCGAGTGTGACTATGAAACTTTAAGCCAGAAGCTTAAGAGATATGAAAGATTCTCATACATCATTGAGTATATGATCAGTAAAGGGACTGATCATAAGGGTAAGGGAAAAGAAACAAAATACAATCATTGCCCCCCACCAGTCCTGAATTGCTTTGTCAATTCTCCAAATGACAAAGAGATCAAATATTTTCAAGTGAAAACTCCATTAGTTATTGCTCATATTGGGATTTTTTCTAATGAGGGTTCCTCATTTTCTGAGGAATCTTTTGTGGAGGGAGTGGTTGAAGATTGGGTCTCTGATTGTGAGGATGAGTCTAATGTTTCTCCTCAAGTGTCTTGTGTTAAGAATCAGACATCTAGTGTCACAAAGGTTGACCCAATCTCATCTAAGACAAATATGTCTTCAAAGTTATCCAAAGCTATATGCTTTCTAAAGTCTTCACAGGATGGTGAAGCAAGTGAGTCCAACAAGGCTGACAACCTTGTTTTCAATGGGACAAAGGGTTTGGGATTTAAGCAGGACAAGACAAAAACAAATGCTTTTCATCAAAACAAAACGTCTTTTAATAAACCCATACAGTTTTATCATCAAGATAAAAGAGCATATTTTTTGTGTGGTGCACATGGACATTTTGCTAGATTCTTTCCTCAGTTGATTAGACCACAAGCTGCACCACATCGAAAAAAAATTAGAATTTTGTTAAAAAGGTAAAATCTGCTTGTCCATCATCTCAAGTTAAACCCAAACATCTTTCACCCATCAAACCTCAAGATAAGGGTAAATGGGTTGTGATTGATCTTGATACACCCAAAATTGTTTTTGATAAACAATCCAAGCCATCATCAGTGTATTTAAAGAAATCTTTCAGTAAAACACTGTTTGGATGGCTAAGTCCTCTGAAACTCCTGTTTCAAAATCTCCTTATGAATTAAACTCAGATGGACAATGGATTGAGATGAAAATCCTGGACTCTTTGGGTCAACCCAAGACTGTAAAGGATTGGGTTCCCAAATTCAACTAATGATTTGTGTTTGTGCAGGTTGCCCCAAACGCTACTCTTAACAACACTTGGATCGTTGATAGTGGGGCATCAAGGCACATGACTAGAGACATATCACTTCTTTCCGATGTTCATTCTATTAAAGGAGGATATGTGGCTTTTGCTGGTGACAAAGGCGGATTTATTACAGGAGAGGGAATTCTTTCAAATGGAAAAATTTCATTTGACAAGGTCAGATATGTGAAGCAGCTGGAGAACAATCTTCTTTCAGTCTCACAGATTTGTCACAAGAAGTACAAAGTTCTATTTGATGATTCCAGCTGTTACATTCTCAAGCAAGGCATTACAATTCCTAAAGACTGGATTCTGATGTCTGCTCCAAGAAAGCAAGATTTGTATGTTCTCAACATAACCACAGCTTCAACTACATCTTCTACATCTTCATGTTTTATGTCCAAGGCTACAGAGAAAGATTATATTCTTTTGCATAAGAAGATGGGTCATTTGAGTTTGAGGAAGATGAATCATCTGGTTCACAATAATCTGGTTGATGGAGTGAGTTTGAAAAATTTCAAGCTGTCTAATGTCTGTGTTTCATGCAAAAAGGGAAAACAAACCAAGAAGTCTCATGAACCTAAGAAGTATCATTCAATTACTATTCCACTTAAGCTTCTCCACATGGATCTGTTTGGTCCTGTCAATCGCAAGAGCATTGCTGGAGATCAATACTGCTTAGTCAGAACTGATGAGTACGCCAGATACTCTTGGGTGTTCTTTATGAAGGAGAAATCTGAAACGTTTGAATGTGTTCATGTTCTTGTCAATAAGCCCAAGGTTCGCATGCTCAGAACACATAATGGGACTGAATTCAAGAATCATAATATGGAGACTTTATGCAATAAACGTGGTTTTATCCAGCAGTTCAATGCTCCATATGTCCCACAGATGAATGGTGTTGCTGAGCGAAAGAACTGAACATTAATTGAGGCTGCTCGGACTATGCTTGCTGATTCTTCCCTACCTGTTCAATTCTGGGATGAAGCCGTTGCTAATGCTTGCTATACTTTGAACCGGGTATTGATTGTGAAAAGACATGGAAAGACTTGCTTTGAATTGCTTCATTACAGAAAGCCAAATCTTAAGTATTTTCAACCATTTGGTGCTTCATGCACGATGCTTAAGAAACATGAGCAAGGCAAGTTCAATGAAAAGGTGGAAGAAGGCTACTTTCTCGAGTACAGTACTCCAAATAAGCGGGTCTACAACAGATCAACTCAAAATATGGAGGAGTGGTACCATGTAGACGTTCAGAAATATTCTATGCCTCCACCTGGGAAGGGCCCTGACTGAATGTTCAACTATTCTTATTTGTTTGACTCCTTCAACATGCCTCCCATGTGTACTGATGAAGATGTTGTTGTTCAGATGATGTATGATGCACAAAATGCACCTGATGAACCAGTGCAACCTTCTTCAGTTCAAGTTCCAGTACGGGCAAATGCTGACAGTTCAGACTTAGATGACAATCACTCTCATCCAGATGTTTCAGAACCAGATGTTGATAATATTGTACTTGCTCTTGAGGATCTCAATATAAACAATCTTGATCCATAGGTTGAGGTTTCTGCTCATCCTGTTGGCAGAATTAACAGAATTCATCCTCAAGACAATATCATTGGAAATCCAACTGATGGAGTGAAGACCAGAAATCAGTTATCTTCAGGTGGTCTTACTGACATTCTCGATCTTGTAGATGTAAGCTTCTGTTCCCATTCATGTTTCATCTCCCAAGTTGAACCAAGAACCATCACTGAAGCTTTGAAAGAAGAATCTTGGGTAGATGCCATGCAAGAGGAGGTGCTGCAATTTAAAAAACTTGTTGTTTGGCAGCTGGTTGATAGACCCAAGGGTGCAAAAGTTATTGGCACTAGATGGGTTTTGCGCTGCAAAAAAGATGATCATGGCATTGTGGTTCACAGCAAAGCACGTCCGGTGGTGCAAGGTTTTATGCAAATTGAAGGGATTGACTACAATGAAGTTTTTGCACCAGTTGCTCTTCTTGAAGCAATCCGAATCTTTCTGGCTTATGCATCCTTCAAAAATATCAAGGTTTATCAGATGGATGTTAAGAGTGCATTTCTTCATGATGTGATCAATGAAGTGGTGTATGTCAATCAACCTCCCGGGTTTGAAGATCCATTGCATCGTGACCAAGTCTACAAGCTAGATAAGGCCCTGTATGGATTGCACCAAGCTCAGCGAGCGTGGTACGAGACACTGTCTACTCACCTTCTGAACAACGGGTTCAGAAGAGGTGTCATTGACTGCACTCTATTCATTAGAGAGATGGATGGGGAATTACTCTTGTTACAAGTTTATGTGGATGATATCATCTTTGGATCCACAAATGATGTTCTGTTCAAGGATTTTGAGAAGGTTATGAAAGATAAGTTTGAGATGAGTTCCATGGGAGAGATGAAATTTTTGTTGGGATTGCAGGTGGATCAGTCTGAGGCAGGAATCTTCAATCATCAGACCAAATCTACTGGTACCCCACTGGCTGTTAATCACGGGATTATTCCAGACGAAAAGGGGGAGTTAATCGATGCCACTCTGTACCAAGTGTCACACCCCGAGGCGGCGGGGTTGGATCGGAGTCCCCGTCGGGCGGAAGGTTCCCGGGGCGCGATATCATGAGTGATAATCAAAGTGATCAGATTGTTACATTGCACATGATAAATAAATGAGGAACTTGCTAAACTAAAATAGAATTAAAAATTTAAATTACATCAATTAAATTTATAACTTAACAATGTAAATCTACTATCACATCATAAATCTTCTATCTTGTATCTGCACAAGATATACAAAATAAACTGTATAATGATGCTTCAAAATATGCAGGTCCAAAAAGCTAGGTCCTCTGTCAGATAACCTAGTCCAAAGAAATAACTCTTTAGCTGACATGTTCGTCACATGAGAAGTCATGCAAAAATAAAGTCAACACATGGTTGGTGAGTTCATTAAGTTTTATAAAAATGAATTTGAACATTCTGAATGACAACCTTAACCTCACCATTAACCACCCATACCATCCAGTGCAGTATGCTTATATATAGGGCATATGTAGGGTCGAACTTACCGCTCGCCCAGCCACCGTCCCACCACATACTAAACCACATGATATATTGTTCCTGGTGAAAATTAAGCATTTCATCCTATACACTAAACCACACACTTGATTTGTTTGAAAATGATAACACTTGGATCGTCTGAAAATGATACTCTTTGAACACCCAAAATGACAACCTTAACCTCACTAACAACCACCTATACTATCCAGTCAAATATGCTTATATATAGGGCATATGTAGGGGAACAAGCCCCATCCACCGTCCCACCACATATCGAACCACATAGTATATTGTTGTTAATGATAGCTAAGCGTTTCATTCCACACCATCACACAGTTATTCATTAGTTCACTGCTCCTGTCAATACATAAATTTGAAATCTCCATTGATTTCCTATGTTCATCATACAATCATGATCAACCACAATAATTTGTGGAAACAGTTAACTGAATGCTTAATTAAATAAATAAAGAAACATTCAATAAAATCTAAGTCCTAATGATTGGGCCTTGGTCAACTCGAGTAGACTAGTGTAGCAATCAGGTACTTAGTAGTAAAGGAGATCTGTAAATCTCATCAAACATGTGACCTATAATCAATCAGTCTAGCAAGGACTTCTTTTGATATATAGGCTTTTATAGTTCTTAAGACCGTCCATAGTTCGTATAGTTCTTTAGTTCTTTGGCACATGTTATCTTTGAGCATTTCCCAGATGTTCCTCAAAACAGTTAGGGAATACTGTAAATATCATCAAACATGCGTCTCATATTCGATCAGTCTAGCTAGGACATCTTTCAAACCTGAGAATGGCACATGCTATCTTTGATATTTCCCAGTTAGACCCTTGAAATAGTTCTTTGTACTTAGTTCTTTGAAATAGGTCGTTACTTCTTTGACAACACACCCTTCAAAGAGTTCCTTGAAAATAGACCGTTAGTTCTTTGAAATAGACCTTTGAAAATAGTTCTTTGTTTTAGATCTTTAGTTCTTTGAAAAGAGTTCTTTGAAAATAGTCCTTTGAAAATGGTTCTTTGATTTGAAGAGCTATTTATTCATGATGGATGAATACTTGTTTTGAGTCCAATAAACAGTTTACGTAGACAGAAGTCTAGAATAGCAGTTACACATGTAAAACATATACAAAGTAAAAGCATTTAAGTAAACAATTTAAATAAAACAGTTTACGCATGCTTCTTAGCCCCGCGTTTTAGAACAAAAATGTTAGAAAAGGGGCAATGAACTCACCTATGTTGATGTCTAATGTACTACCACAAAATGCGCACTCTTGTTTGTAGACTAAGTATCTTCAGTCCCTGAGTTGTTTTAAAGAAATTTGAATACTATAAGTACACGTATTAGTCGTCGTATCTAAGGGTTGGTCTCTGTGTGTGTAACTATGTGGTCCTAAATACTAGTGTGATTCTAAGACTTACTCTTCTAATCTAATCTTGAATACCCATTTATAACCCCAAATCCCATGTTTAATTATAATAACTTACTTTTTCAAAATTTTAAGAAATTCGGGCAAAGTTTCCCCTTGTTTTTAGTTCAAATCCAGACAATTTGTGTTGTCTATTTTACAACCTATTTCCCAAACAATCTAAATTAAAACATTTAACACTTCATTTTACAATGTCACATTCAGGAAATCATTTTTATTTAATTTAAAGAATATGATAATAACACTTACATCAATTAAAGAAATTATGTTCAACAAGTTAGGTGCAGGTCAATCACATTCAATTAACCTTAAACCTATCACTAGCTCTTTGTTTCCCCATAGTCCTTTGTTCATCCATGTGTATAACTTAGCATAGAATGTTTCAATTGAACAATTCAATATAATTATACAACCATATGAAATTTGCTAAGTGTTAGATGTAAATATTGAAATTAACACTAACACCTTAAGTTCTAGCCTCCACTAATGCATGTTTCTTAGTTCATTCTAATCTTTGAGTATTCGTATATTCATTTCCTTGTTCTTACAACTAAGTTCAATAGCCCTAGGTACTGAATTTTCTTGATTAGCTAACAATTTGAGGTTCAAACCACCTTGGGCAGCGAACCTATTAGAATATGGGTATAGGTTCGGCGAACCTTCTTGATAGTAAGGATAGGTTCGGCGAACCTTTAAGGATTAGGTTCAGCAAACCTACAGGGTTCGCTCATCCATGGTTTGTCAACTTAAAAGGTTCGCCCAGGGAGAAGGTTCGCCTTCCTGGGTTCGCCTTGCATGCAGGTTCGTCCCATATCCAGGTTCAGCAGATCAAGGTTCATGGTATAGGAGATTCGTCTGACTTAGAAGGTTCGTCTAAGGAGAAGGTTCGTTGGTCAGGACCTACAGGTTCGGTGCAGGTCTGTTGCAGGGTTCACAGGTTCGCCTACCAGTCTAACAGGTTCGTTGCAGAGCTACAGGTTCGTGAGTCAGAGGTGCAGGTTCGTGGCCCAGGGTTCGTCCCAGGGTTCGTGGCCCAGGTTCGGCCACCAGATTACAGGTTCGGCTACCTGTATAAAGGTTCGGCCACCTGTATGAAGGTTCGGCCGATCGACCTGATTCGCGAACCTGTTCCATCTTCCTCGTTTTCAATCCCAAACTTGATACAGATCAGTTCCTACAACTTCCTAATCAATTACATTAGTTCATCTAAGTGTTTGTGAGTGCTTAGGCCGATTAAAATAACAAAAACCCAATTGGTTCGTGATACAACCTAAAACCGAATGTAAACTTGTGATTTACCTCAAATTCGATGGATAAAAGCTTGAATTTCTTGTACTTCCGTGATCTACAGATGATGGTGGTCGTTTTGGCACCAAGAATGCTTGATTCCGACTAGAAATAGCTATGATCTTGTAGAGAGAAGGAGGAACTTAGAGAGAGAAAATGGTGTGGGTGTGGGTGACGAACATTCAATGAAAAATGAAGGTTGGTGATGGTGGTTGGGTCATTAAATGCCTTCATTTAATGATCCAACTACCCGGTAGGTCAGTCTCGTTCGGTTTCGCGAAAAATGTCGGTTTCACGTAGTTTTCGTACGAAACGATACAGATTATAAAATAGAATTTATAAAATTATTTTAAGTTGTGATTCCTAATAATTAACTAATATCTTTATTTATTTTAATTTATAAAATATTAATTTACTATTTAAATTGAATCGTACGGTCGTCGCGCGTATTCGTTCGAATCCTCACCCGTACGAACACGACGATAACTATACTTTTCAATATTGTTTTCTAATTATCGGATATTATTCAGAACGTTAAACTGTCAGATTTACTCGTACAGATCGTCACCCATACGAATAACCCGTCAATTTAGCATTCACATAACAACATCCGTGTGTTTTGTTCTGTAAATCCTCACCTACGTTTATACATAATAAATCCTAACAGATAATCCCATGATGATGCTGTGTTGCCATATAATTATCGGACTTAAAAACCATAGTTCTGAACTTTGTTTCTGCTAAACGTGTCTGAACTTGTTGTTTGATAACACAAATGATAATGACAAATAATATGAATAAGAAATGCACTGAAATATATATAGTTCGTACCTGTTTACTGTTCATGTAACTGTTTAAGATCACTGTTCCGGTACAGTTCCGGCACTGATGTTACAGTATCCCCTTGTTAGAGAAATTTCGTCCCGAAATTTAAGAGTTGTTATCGGGTACGGCTACCTTTTCAAACAGTTGGGGATACTTTGACTTCATGTGATCTTCACGTTCCCAAGTAAACTCGGGTCCGCGCCTTGAATTCCATCGAACCTTTACAATCGGAATACGGCTTCGCCTCAGTTGTTTAACCTTGCGATCCATAATCTCCAAAGTTTCTTCAATGAAGTGTAGCTGTTCATCCACTTGAATTTCTTCAATTGGAATAACAAATGATTCGTCAGCAAGACATTTTTCTAAGTTCGAGACGTGAAATACATCATGCACCGCACTGAGTTCATCTGGTAATCTCAGTCTGTACGCCACAGGACCAATGCTTTCAATGATCTCGAACGGTCCTACGTACCGTGGTGCTAGCTTTCCTTTATTCCCAAAACGAACTACGCCCTTCCAAGGGGATACCTTTAACATAACCCGGTCTCCCACTTGGAATTCCAACGGCTTGCGCCGTTTGTCGGCATAGCTTTTCTGTCTGTTCCTTGTTGTTGTAGTCTTCTCTGAATCTGGGCAATCTTATCAGTGGTTTCCTGAATAAGCTGTGGCCCAGTTATACGATTATCTCCCACTTCGGTCCAACAGATCGGTGATTGTAACATCAAGTGTCAGATCGTCCGGCAAGTCCGTATGGTATGTGTACTTTCACTTTACACTATGTGCAAATACGTATATGTGAACAGTGTTTATGATAACAGATTTCAGAATACAATACACAGTTGTACGTATTTTAGTGTAAACTTAAATACAGTAAGTACAACATACAATTGAAACAATAGTTGTGTGTATTTAAGTGAAAACTCAAATACAGTTAACACGACGAATCACGGGAAACAACAGTCTACAAGTGAACAACGAAAACATATCGGTTGCGATCTGATGTCCACAGATGACAGGAATCAGATGGCCGACGAATCAGTACAAGAACAATGTGAAAACAGGATGTTTAGTTGAGTCCGACAGTGAGGAAACACAATTCAAACACAAATACAGTGTTATTTCAGAATAACGAACTGATAGTGTGTTTGCGTGGGTGACGATTCACACAAACATATCTGTGAGTTTAGAATTCTGAAATAATGACTGAAGAGTAGAAAACAAAAGTCAGAAAGCAAAACCATCGTCGTATTCGTCCGGGTGACGATTCGAACAAATTACGCGCGAAGGTGACGCGATCTGACGAAACGAAAACGAAAACACGACACGAACGAAAATAATTTAATAAAATAAAACATTTTAATGTTTTACAATTTTGAAACTCATCAAAATAATTAAATTAACTTCTTTTATTTAGTCTATTTAAATTGCGCGTAATTTTCCGGAAACGTAACGAAAACGCGAACCGAGCAACAAAAACGAACCCAAACACCCGCGGGGTATAAATAACCATAAATGAGTCTATTTTCTCATTTCTCACTTCATCTCTTCCAAACAAAAACCCTAATCCTGGATTTCCACCCCCCACCTCCATTTTCACCTTCTCTCTTCCATAACTTCTTCATTTCTTAACCAAATCCTTCCATCTTTGGACCAAATCGAAACTCTCATTGTGCTCTACATGAAAGTACAATCGATCTAGAGCCAAGCCCACTGAAAAACGAGGTAATAAGTTGCAAAGAATCACGAAATTAGGGTTTTCGCAACCCTTGTCAAGCCAACACCCTCAAACCGGTTCTAGACCTTCATCTTCGAGGCCACTCCTCACAAAACTCAGTCCTGAGACCCACCAACATCTGAACCATCATAGACCTTGGCTAGGAACTTGGTTAGAGCCATCCTAGTTGACTCCGGCCAACAGTTAACCGAATGGAAACCATAGCCGGCCGAATGGCTTTGGCCGAAGGGCCATGGGTCGACTGGCTAGGACCGACCGAACCAGCCCCATTCGAACCTCAATGGAGTATGAACCTCATTCGGCTGAACACATACACCCATTCGAAATTTTTTAGTCGCCAGCCAAGCCCCATGCGGCAGCCATCATTCGCCGAACCAACAGCCCCCCCTCATTCGGTCACTTCTCATTCGACCATGATCATCTCATTCGCCGAGCACTCCTTCGGCAGCCAGTTCATTCGACCTGCACATCTCACATTCGCCATTAACCATCTCAGTCGGCTACCAACTAATTCGGCCCAAGGCCTACCCTTCGAACCTCTCTAATTTGTGATGTCTCAGATGACCTAACATGGTTAGCCGATTGACCAACTCAACATCATAAAACTCAGTTGAAGTGTTAGGCCCACCGTGTATAATTTGGCCCAAATTTCATTTGATTCAGCCCATTTCTGTGACTTGGCCCAGTAGACTCACTTGGCCCAACAACATATCAATACCCACGGCCCAACAACATCAATTGGTGTCCTATGCTGCTTGTGATTCGGTTCAGGAGACTAATTGTACTCACTACAGTAGCTAGGCCCAACACAACCCATTTACTTGACTCAGAATAATGGATTGGGCCCAAAATTTCTGTTTTGGCCCAACAGCCAACTAGTTCAGCCCACCTTACTGCTTCGGCCCAGATACCAACCTTGAGCCCAATTGAAATCTGAAAGTAAACAAAATACAGTGATGATTTAGGATTACAAGAATTTCATACAAATCTAATACAAGTACGTTTTAATAAACTAGTGACATACCATGACAAATTAAGATAAAAGTTTGTATAAAGACAATAATCAATTATGAGGACTTTAATTCATGACAAGGTCAAAATCAACATTTAAAACATAAAATAAATGACAAGACATACTAGGTTAATCTAAATTGATTAAGCCTTAGTATGACTATAATCATTGGGACAAGGGCCGAAGGACAACCGAGACTTATGCGTGTTAGCCAAGGTTTATGGCTAACACCTACACCCACACAAATCCCTACAAATATATAATTATAAGCTAAGAACATTGTGAAATCAATACAGGATCGTGAAAACAAACTCAAGTATCATCAAGAGCGCGTACATTCTTGTTTAGACTTAGTCAACCACAACAACTACAAGGTGAGTTCATATGCCCCTTTTACTTTAATCTTAACTGATTTTAACTCTCGGGGCTGAGAAACATGTTTACTTTTATTTATTTAAAAGTTTTGCTTAACATGTTCTTTATACTTTGATTATGATAATATCAAATTGTTTATTATCGCTTATCATTGTATGCATGCTTGTATGATTATGAGATAACAGGGAAACTCAGATGATTATGATAATGTAATTTCTAAATCATCAACACCTTAGAATAACTTAGTTATAAGATGATAGCTTATAAAACTTAGTTATTTCCACATGAGCTAATATCTAGACAGTTTACACCTAATCACACAACGAGAACAATCCCACATTGAGACTTTGGGATCACACGGATTACAGTAAATGATGATCATGATAACGTAACTTCATGGGATTCTTATCATTTACAGTAAATGATGATCATGATAACGTAACTTCATGGGATTCTTATCATTTACACCTAATTAACATGATGTAATAAGACAAGTTCTTATTCGACCTTGTTAACTTCACGAGAACAATCCCACATTGAGACTTTGGGATCACACGGATTACAGTAAATGATGATCATGATAACGTAACTTCATGGGATTCTTATCATTTACAGTAAATGATGATCATGATAACGTAACTTCATGGGATTCTTATCATTTACACCTAATTAACATGATGTAATAAGACAAGTTCTTATTCAACTTTGTTAATCACATGAGGACAATCCCACAGGGAGACTTTGGGATCACACGGCGGAATAGAGGTGAATGGAATGCATTGTAATCTGATTACGTGAGGATTACAATGGATTTCATTTGGGCTCTATACGTTGCATTGAGGTTACATTACAAATAGTTAACTAACACTCTTATTACATAAAAGTGAATAATAGTTAACCCCACAAGTAATAGAATAATACAAGGATCAGATTTAATTAATCTAAGTTCCTTAATTCATTTAGGGTCTATCAATATTTCGGTTTGATAACTAAACCCCTCTTACTATATTATTCTACATTATTCTACCTACAACTACACATCGGACGAGTTGGATAATTGGGAAATGGATATCTTTAGTTGTATCGCAAGTGATGTGGAAGTTGGCTGAGTATGTGGTGTGATAGCGTCTGGGCATGACCCTTACGTGATTCCCTATATATAAGCATGCTTAATCAGGTGATACACTACTTGTACATACAACTAAGGAGAGGCCATTGGGTGGAACAGATGAAACAAGAATTACAAGTAACAAGTATGACATTGTGGATGTGTGCATGATCAAATCAATGGTTTTCAATTTACTTACTTATGAACTCACCAACCTAGTGTTGACTTTGTTTAAATACATGTTTTCTCAGGTGACGAACAGGTGTAGATACTATTGTGCAAGTGCTAAGCTAGTGGACTCTTAGAAGACCTAGCTTACTTTTGACTGCATACTTTTGAAATGACAAAACATTGAATCACTTTTGTATATCTTGTACAGATCAAGATATAAACTCATTGATTCTTTTGATTAGATTTACTTAGTTAAATTATGATGTACAATGTAATTTAACTTTGTAATTCTATTTCATGTCATGATTAGCATTTCTCATTTATATCTCATGTGCTATGTAAACAATCTGATCATTTGATTATCACTCAAAGATATCGCGCCCGGGAAACCTTCCGCCCGACGGGGAAACACGATCCGTTCCCGCCGGCCCGGGGTGTGACAGATTGGTATCAGAGCCATGGTTATAGGGAAATATAGGTCATGTTATTTAAACTGTTTGGCCTAGACTATAACCTAGGGACCCTCATGTAGAAACTATGTCACATAGGATTCTATTTGCATGTGTCTTCTACTTCTGATCACTGCACTAACCGATTTTCTTTCGGTTATGATCAGAATGCCGCCAAGAAGACAACCACCTCTATTACCGCTGACTCAAGGTTCAGCTCCGCACTCTTCGACACCGACACCGCCAGACTCTCCTCCACATTCACCTCCACCTCCACCTCCGCCGCCACTGGCTTTTCCGTTGGACCCTGCTACTGTGGCATTGGCCACTCTTCTGACTAGCCAACTAAGGGATGTAATACCCGAGATGATGAACCAGATCAACAGTAACAACAGCAACAACGCTGCCAACTCAACTGGAGAAGGCAGCGGTAACACCCGACAGCAACAGGACTACGCCTACAAGAACTTTGTAGGTTGCAAGCCACCCAGCTTCAGTGGCAGTGAGGGTGCAGTCAGATTGATCCAGTGGATCGAAAAGATGGAAACCACCCTTGACATCAGTGGGTGTCCTGAACAAAACAGAGTCAAGTATGCTGCGGGATCATTTCACAAGCGAGCGTTAACTTGGTGGAACGCTCAAGTTGCTATCAGAGGTCGAGATGAGGCCCAGGCTATGCCTTGGGATGACTTTAAAGCTATGCTGCGGGCAGAGTTTTGCCCAAGGAACGAGTTGAAGAAGGTTGAGACTGAACTACTCAACCTAGTCATGGTTGGCTCTGGGCATCTGGCCTACACCACCAGATTTCATGAGTTAGCCACTCTGGCACCTGACGTGGTGCCAACACTTGAGAAGAGAATTGAGCGGTACGTCGGTGGATTGCCGCCTAGTATCCGAGGGCATGTGATTTCTGCTCACCCTACTACTATGGAGTTAGCTGTTACTCTGTCAGCATCGTTGACAGACATGATGGTTGCCTCTGGGGCATTCAAGAAAGAGGCTGACTCAGCCAAAGCTGGAAACTCAAGGAAGCCGGATAAGAGACCGGCGAAGAAACAAAAGGTGGCTAGAAATTTTGCTGCTACCACTCAAGCCCCTATGCTCAAACAGTCACCACCACTGGAAATCAAGAAGCCATACACTGGCACTGCACCTTTGTGCAACACTTGCCAGTATCATCACGCGCCAAACACTCAGTGCTTGCAATGCACAAACTGTGGAAAGTTTGGCAATTGGGCAAACCGCTGCAGGAGCACAGGAGCTCCGAACAGAAACAACCATGCAGCTACTACTGCTGCTGCTGACCACAGGTCTTGCTACAACTGTGGTGAACCTGGTCACTTCTCTCGGGATTGTCCCAAGAGAAATCAACAAAGGGCTCAAGCACCAAGAGGACGGGCCTTTCAGATAGGAGCTGCTGCCGCTAGACAGGACCCGAATGTCATTACGGGTACATTTCTTCTATCTGATTTCTATGCATCTATACTATTTGACACTGTTGCGGATCAGAGTTTTATCTCATCCGATTTTGCTAGCCATCTTAATCATGTTGAGGAATCATTAGACTCCCCTTATACTATTTAGATAGCTAATGGCAAACAGATTACAGTCGACACAGTACTTAGGAATTGCCCACTAACACTTGGTGATCATACATTTTCTATCGATTTGATACCGATGGAGCTGGGCAGTTTCGACATCATCATCGGAATGGATTCGCTATCTCTTAATAGAGTTGAGTTCATCTGTTCCGAGAAACTATTACGTATTCCAGTGGGAAACAACGAGACTTTGGAAATTCATGGAGATCAAGCGAAACGCAGTGTCAAGATAATCTCGTGCATGAAAGCTCGCAAGTGCTTACGGAAACAATGTGTTGCATTTCTAGCTCACGTGATTCAGAAAGACAAGAAGGCGATCAAGATTCGAGATGTACCAATTGTGAGAGACTTTACAGAAGTGTTTCCAGATGACTTACCGGGACCGCCACCCGAGAGAGCCGTGCAGTTCCGAATCGATTTGATTCCGGGAGCAACTCCTGTAGCTAAGTCTCCTTATAGACTTGCTCCATCATAGATGCAGGAGCTGTCTAACCAACTACAAGAGCTTCTCGATAAAGGATTCATCCGACTGAGCCTTTCCCCGTGGGGAGCTCCGGTTCTGTTTGTCAAAAAGAAGGATGGAACTTTCAGAATGTGCATTGATTATCGAGAACTCAACAAACTCACCATCAAGAATCGGTACCCGTTGCCGAGGATTGATGATTTGTTTGATCAGTTACAAGGAGCACAATACTTTTCCAAGATAGACCTGAGATCAGGCTATCATCAACTCCGGATTCAAGAGGAAGACATACCAAAGACGGCCTTTCGTACCCGATATGGTCATTACGAATTCATGGTGATGCCATTCGGATTGACGAACGCACCGGCTGTGTTCATGGATTTAATGAACCGGGTGTGTAAAACGTATCTAGATCAGTTTGTTATCGTCTTTATTGATGATATACTGATTTATTCAAGAACTGAGAAGGAACACGAGCGACATCTCAAGACAGTTTTGGAGCTTCTGAAAGAAGAACGACTCTATGCCAAATTCTCAAGTGTGAGTTTGGTTAAGGGAAGTTCAGTTTTTGGGTCACGTGATTAACAGTGATGGTATTCACGTGGATCCTGCCAAGATAGAAGCAATCAAGAACTGGGATGTGCCAACAACACCGACAGAGGTCCGATCATTCTTGGGATTGGCAGGTTATTAACAGGAGATTCATCTCGAATTTCTCTAAGATAGCGTTGCCTCTCACCAAACTCACACAGAAGAGGGAACCTTTTGTGTGGACTCAGAAACAAGAAGAGGCATTCCAGACATTGGAACAAAGATTGTGCAATGCTCCAATCCTAACACTCCCAGAAGGCAATGATGACTTTGTGGTTTATTGTGATGCTTCCCATCAGGGACTCGGATGTGTTTTGATGCAACGAGACAAAGTCATTGCTTTATGCCTCACGACAGCTGAAGATACACGAAGAATTACCGACACACGATCTCGAACTGGGAGCTGTTGTGTTTGTTAAAGATTTGGAGACATTACCTTTATGGTACAAATGCACTATCTTCACAGATCACAAGAGCCTACAGCACATATTTGATCAGAAGGGCTTAACATGAGACAGAGACGTTGGGTCGAGCTCCTGAACGATTACGATTGTGTGATCAAATACCATCCGGGCAAAGCAAATGTAAGATGCTTTGAGCGGAGGAAAAGAGTCAAACCCTTACGCGTTCGCGCAATGGGAATGACTGGCAAACAAGTTTGAGAGATCATATTCTACAGGCACAACAAGAGACAATAACAAGAGACAATCTGAAACGCAAGCTCGATTGTGGAGCCGAGAAACATTTCAAGACAAAACAAGACGGAGTTATCTATTACCTGGATCGTGTTTTGGATTCCAGCAGTAGATGAACTTCGAACACTTATACTTGACGAGGCACACAAGACACGTTACTGTTCATCCTGGTGCCGATAAGATGTACCAAGATCTTAGGTCATTTTATTGGTGGCCGGGTATGAAGAAAGACATTGCCACTTATGTTGGCAAATGTATCACATGTGCCAAAGTCAAAGCCGAACACCAGAAACCCTCGGTTTGCTGGAACAACCGGACATACCACAATGGAAGTGGGAACAGATAGCTATGGATTTCATTACCAAGCTACACCCGCACTTCCAGCGGATATGATTCTATTTGGTCATC
>SZYD01001031.1:0-80274 GCA_009363875.1 Mikania micrantha | reverse complement strand
TTGAAATTAAGTTGCTGTTTTTTTGCATTAAAGATTCAAGAAGATGATGTCTGGTTGATGGGTTTTCATCACCACCTCTTCCCTCACCTCCTTCATCAACGATCCGATCGCAAACCCTAACCCTAATTCTTCCATTTCCGGCAAACGAAAGCGTAATCAGGCAGGAAATCCAGGTAAAACAGTTAATACGACGTACCCATCTTTATCTTTACTCAATTTAAACACTTTTAGAATCAGTGTATATGTAGTTTCTTCGATCTAGCTCATTTGTTTATGTATAGATCCAGAAGCTGAGGTTATCGCGTTATCGCCTGCTTCGTTAATGGCGACAAATCGATTCGTATGCGAGATATGCAACAAGGGTTTTCAGAGAGACCAGAATTTGCAGCTTCATAGAAGAGGGCATAACTTGCCATGGAAACTTAAGCAAAGAAACAAGAATGAAGTGATAAAGAAAAAGGTTTACATATGCCCGGAAAAAACCTGTGTTCATCATGACCCGTCTCGAGCTCTCGGAGATCTAACCGTTAAGAAGCATTTTAGCCGGAAACATGGTGAAAAGAAGTGGAAATGTGAGAAGTGTTCGAAGAAATATGCGGTTCAATCGGATTGGAAGGCTCATAGCAAGATTTGTGGTACTAGAGAGTACAAATGTGATTGTGGAACCCTCTTTTCAAGGTATGTTATTTATAATCGTTGTCTTATTGGAAACAGTCTCTCGTTATAATCCGGCAATGTAAGGTTTACTCTTAAATTATACATATATATATATACATATGTGTGTGTTCTAATATTATATGTATATATATTTGAATTTGCACATATATGTGTATGTGATAATAGGAAGGATAGCTTCATCACTCACAGAGCATTTTGTGATGCTTTAATGGAAGAAAATTCAAGAATGGCATCACTTCCGATGGTTCCAAACATGGGGAATTTGGGTTACCGGAACGAGCTAATGATGATGAACCACGGTGGTGGTGGTGGTAACAATGGTGGTGGCGGTGGCGGTGGTGGTGATGGACAGTTTCAAGCTATGTTTGGAGGGGTTTTAGAGAGTAATCTTGATGTCAATGGTGCAAAATCAAGATTACCGATTTGGTTAGACCACAATGCCAACACTCTCAATCTCGAAAGCCAGAACAATTCGACGTTTTTCGGGTCATCAAGCTCACACTACAACAATGGTGGAATGCTAACACCGGAGATGGTGAATTTGTTGGGTAGATACAATGGTTCGCCACAAGGGACATCTTTGAAAGATGAAGAACAAGCACAAAAAGAAATGCAGTTGAACTCCATGTTTACCTTTCCTGGTATAGTATATTACAGTAATAAACTCATAACTAATCTATATGTATATTTATACTATATAATAAATAAACGTTTTGATAAGACACATATCAGTATTGTAGACCATCTAAAAATTAGTTTTTCTTGTTTTTCTCTCTTATTAGTTGTTTATAAATCATATTTTGTTAGATTGTGATTTTTCTTCTTTCTCTTCTGTTAAATTATAATAATTTTATTCAATTTAACAAATAATACGATTACATCATAAGTCATGTTATTTAATTATTTAAAGAAAGTTTTGAAAAATATGTAATAGGTTATTAATTAAATAGTTTTAAAATATTTACTTAACATGTGTAATACAAAAGTTTTTACCAGTATTTGTGATAGTCGCAGGTTCTACAACTCAGAACAACCTCATGTGTTCAACTCTACCACCAGTTTCACCATCACCGGTCGGTAACATGTCCGCCACCGCACTTCTACAAAAGGCAGCTCAAATGGGATCAACAAGAAGCACAAATTCTGGAATTGCCATCGAAAACGATACAGGATATGGACTCATGAGTACAACCCTCTCCAACTTATCAAGCCCACAAAATAGCGACAGGCTGATGACAATGGCAGGACTGGCAACAAGATCCAGTCCTGCCAAACCGCCACCAACCAAAGGACCCGGTGGCTGTGAATTTGGCGACGGTAATTTAACAAGGGACTTTTTGGGCGTTGCTAGAAATGAGAGAAATGTGTCTTTTAATTTGCATCAAGAAATAAACAAGTTTGCATCTTCGTCAATGGGTTTTAATCATGAATTCAACCGGAATCATGAATAAGAGAATTTGGGACATGTTCAAAATAGGTTAGCGTACGTACGTGTTTAATTAATTAATGAAATTGTGACATTATGGTTTGATGATGTTTTGGTGGATTTTAGTGACTGTGACAATTTACGTAGTGACAGATTTCTGTCACACAAAAACTGCAGGTTGTATGGTTTTAAGTTTTAACATACTTTTTCGTGCAAAAAGAATGGCTTTTATGACGACCATTACACGTGTTTATCACATGCTTCAAAGTATATATTCACCACACGTTCTTGTATATACATGCTGTTCATTTAATTTTTAGATTTATAATTCCAGCTTTTTTTTTTGAAAACTAATATATATATAGGGGACGGTTCAAAAGAAAACTTTTTACTTTTAATAAAACTAAGAAAACTCCTACTAACAAATCAATTTTTTAAAAAAAAATCATGAATTTTTATTATTAGCTTAGAAATGTTATAAACAAAAAAATTTAATAAAAATATGTAGATCACGAACTTACGTATATGTAACCTATAAAGTTACATATATGTAATCAATGAGTTACATATATGTAATAACATGAATTATATATATTTTTTTATTTTTTTTCTTTTTGTTAACAAATATAACCTTATAATAAAACAAAATTTAAAATAAAAAACGAAAAACGAAATTGATTGATAACAATTGTGATTAGTTTTCTTAGTACTAAGAAAACTAAGAAAACTCATACTAACCAATCAATTTTTTTTAAAAAAAATTCATAATTTTTTTAGTATTAGCTTAGAAATGTTATAAACAACAATAAAATTTTAATAAAAATATGTAGATCACGAAGTTACATATATGTAATCGATCAATGAGTTACATATATGTAATAACATGATTGAATAACATTTATTTCTTTATTTTTTTTCTTTTTGTTAACAAATATAATCTTATAATAAAACAAAATGTAAAACAAAAAAAGATATTGATTGATAACAATTGTGATTAGTTTTCTTAGTTTTTACCAAAATATAAGAGGGTTCAAAAGAAAACTCCTTGCTTTGAAGAAACTAAGAAAACTCATACTAACCAATTTGCTTATTAAGCATGTGTGTTACATGGGTTAAATAATAAGAAATATGATTTATTAACTTTAAATCATAATAAATATTTAATAATTATAGAATTATATTTAAGATAAGATATAATTGAATTATTCATATTGCTTATTAAATTTTAATAAATTAGTAAATTATTGGAATTAGAAAAATTATATTTAATTATATAATCCAATAACGAAAAATTAATAGTATTTATCAGAAGAGAGAAACGAAAAAAAAAACATTTTCAGATTTAACAAAAAGTGACGTGCGTCTCCTAAGCATACTTATTTATCAGAGTATGTGCACACACATGTATACTACTTTGAGATCAGCCTGTCACCAACAAAAATCTATATATTATTGTTTGTAAAATAAAGTTAAAAACCCATATATTATACTATTATAATAAAAAAACTCAAATTGTATAAAAGTAAAATCGATGCTAATAAATACAAGTAAGATAACATGCGTTACTTATTTATGTTTATTAGATTTTGTGTCTGTGCTCTCTTGTATTAAACTAAAACTATATTAAAATTTTTTGTTTTTAAAAATTTAATTATGTAATTATTTATCATTAATGAAATAATTACTTGTTATTCTTTAATGCAGATCTTCTCTAATTTTTTTTGAACGGCTTGGTACAACGACACCCAAGATCTTCTCTAATTAACGTAGTGATTAAATGGTAGTGATAAATAAATAAAATATTAAATGTTACATAAAAAAACTGAATACTTAGAGGTGAAATAAGACTAGCGAGAAAAATAAATGTTGGACTCATAAAATTATGACACATCACCGAAAAGTAATTTTTTTATGCATAAATTGACTACATTGCATTAAGTTTCAATATGCTTGAAATTTATTTGTAGACAATATATCTGGCATTGATATAACTTTATTTATATACGTAAAACATGTATCTGTACTACATTCAGTTTAAATGTGTATAATATACGTATATGCACATTTTATACTTTAAAAAGAACTAGGGGTTACTCCGCGCGTTGCGGCGGTAACCCCATATTTAACTTGAATAAAAACATGATCTTAAAAATTAAAACTCATATAACATAAAATTATCTATACATCGTAAAACTTTAAATCCCAAAACACATAACAATTTATAAGCAGTTGTAGATAAATAAAAATTGCTTAAACTTGCATCACATAATTATATATAAGTCTCTTTTATCCGTGTTATTTTAAAGAAAGACCAACAATTAAAAAATAAGATTATATAATATTATTATAATTATTATCATATTATTATACTAATATTATAAAATATTTATTATTATAATGTTATATTATTATTTTATTATAATAATAATGATATTTTTATATTATAATAATAATATATATTATATAATATTATTATTTTATTATTTTAATATTATAATAATAATATATTTTAATATTATTATATTATTATTTAGTATTATATTATTATTACGTAATAATATTATTAATATTTAATATAATATTATAATATTATTATTAATACTATATTTTAATATTAATTTTATATTAGTATTATAATAATAATTTTAATATTTTTATTATTATTATTATAATAATATATTTTAATATTATTAATAATATATTATTATAATATTATTATTAATATTATATTATAATAATAATAATATATTTTAATATTATTAATATTATATTATTATTATTAATTAGTATTACTGTTCATTCAGTTTTAAAATGTATATATGATAATTATTTCAGAAGAGATATTATAAAAATAATTAAAAAGTAGGGTGATGGAAGCAAACCTATTAATTTAATTTTATATATTTCATTAAAGCATTACTTACAAGTTATATATGGTTCTTGTACTTTTAATATCATATTGGTTCTAAAATAAAGAGTAAATTTAGGTTTTGGCGTGATTAAGTGTTTTAATTATTTTATTCTAAAATGAAATCTTTTAACAATTCAGTCTTTGTGGTTTAAACAACTAATGTTTTGGGCTTTAATCATAGTTATGTTTTAGAGCAAAAACCGTTAGTTGTTTAAACCATATAGACTGTATTGATATAATATTTTATTTCGGATTGAACAGTTATGGGCCAAAACCTTAATTTACTATAAAAGATCGGAAAGCATTTAATTTTAAAACTATTTTACAATTTTATCAAATAGATATATTAAGAAGCAACGTCACAATATATGTCATACGATAGTTTCGATAGTATGTGAGATGATGTACAAATAACTTTAATAATTGATCGATATCTAAATGAAGCATGAGAATCTATGTGGTTGAAGATTTTTTAGAACAAAATATATAAGTTAAGATTTATACTTATTTTTTGCTTCAAAATAGGGAAAATTAATAAACTAAATTTTTGGATATTAAACTTTAAAAAAATGTAATAAAAATTTTATAAAAACGAGATATGATTGATTGGTGTATTTCTAGAATATAGGAAAGCCTTCCATACAAAAGGAATTTTAATTATAGAATCATGAAATCATATAAATAGATGTCCATAACTATATTAAAGTGTCATCTTAATGATTTTACATTTAAAATAATATGTAAAAATGTCTACGTAATTTTGAATTTAAAATAATTGTACATACATTATGCATTAAAATTTTGTACCTTTAGAAAATATATAATTTTTCAAGTTAGAAAGGGGAAATATGTAATTATATCAAAATAATTTTGTATCAAGTATCTCCCTCCTAAAATTTTTTTTTTTTAAAAAAAAAACATTTTAATTTTCTAAAGTTGAGAAATTTATTTCAGATTGACTGAAAATTGTTATTCTTAAAAAGTTATTAATGATTATAAAATAATAAATAGTGTAATTTAAAAAATAAATATATAAAAAAGGAAGAAATTATTAAAAGAGTCTTGTGAATTGTCAGGTGAGAAGGAGAAGACAAAAGAGAGTGAAACAAAGGAAGTGTTTGCATTTGCATGTCTTTTATAGGAAGCTTTTTATGGTTCTGCATGTACAACTGTTACTGCTGGATGTACTACTTGGTCTGTCACCATTATCTAACCCCACTCAACTTTTCACCACTTTCTGTTATCCAATCACAATCTTAAATTTATCTAAACTCAAAACCCTTTTTACCACTTTCAGTTATTTCTCTCATTCAACCCCATTCTCTTATTTCTATATATTTTTTAATTTTTTTATATTTATTGTTAATTGGTACACTGTTGTACGAATAACACTATATCTTTTTACTTTTTAATGTTAAAAAATATGTATAAGTAAAAGTTACGTGTGTATAATGTTATTAATTTAACCTAAGTATGATGTATATGTTAGGATTTTTTTTTATTCGTTTAATATTTATATTTAAAGGAATTTTTGGTTGTGAAATGAATATACACGTGTAATTCCATATTTGAAAGGAAATAGTGTATGAGTGATTTTAGTGTGGAACAAAAAGAATTGGAGAAGTAAAGTGAACCTTAAAAAATGGTTAGTTGAAAAAGGAAATATCACCTCTTGCAAAACAAGAAACAAGATAGACTTTGACACTTGTTACAATGTAGAATATCACCTCACATTTTGCCAACTAGTATTTACTCATTCAAACCAATCAATTTATCTTGTTTTAATTAAGATTGTCACGTCTAATTTTTATCATTCATATAGATTAAAGCATGAATGAGCATCAAAGATGTATAAATTGTATGACTTTTAATCATTATAAGCTATCACATGTTTCTAATAATACACAAAAAACTAGATTCCTACCTACTAAATCAATACACCATTAGCTTATTGTGCCAACACCGGCCTATCATCGATCAATTTGCTACCATATGGTGTTACGGCCTGCGGGCAACAATGTGGGCAACTCATATGGACCCACATTGTTGGCACAATAAGCTAATGGTGTATTGATTTAGTAGGTAGGAACACGCTATTTTGTTGTTATAAACATGTGATAGCTTATAATGATTTAAAGTCATACAATTTATACATCTTTGATGCTCATTCATGTTTTAATCTCTCGAGATGGTAAAAATTAGATCTAGCAATCTTAACCAATGAAAGATAAATTGATTGGTTTGAATAAACATTTATTTTATGCTGGTCAATTTTTTATTTATGAATTTTAAACTTTTTTATTTTCCTTTTATACATATCTTTTTATGGTTGTTCATGTACAACTATTATTCCTATTATTAGTATATGATGCTATTTGGCTTATTTGGTCTGTCACCAATCACCATCACCTAACACCTCAACTTTTACCACTCTGATTTACTTATTTCCCTTATTCAATCACAATCTAAAATTGATCCAATTCAACCATTATACCATTTTCAATTATTTCTCACATTCAACCACAAATCACAATCTAGTATTTTTATTTTATTTATGCTTGTTTACTTGTATATTTGAAGGAACTCAGTCTTGTTTGGTTTGAAATTTAAAATCACAATAAGCATGTAACACCTCATTAGAAATTAATAGATCAAAATAAAATAAAACAGGTGTAAATTCAAAAAAAATACATGTATATTTTTTTAAATAAAGGGTTTTGCTCGGAAAACTATATATCAACCATAAAAAATAAGTACAAACAAGCAAAATTATATCACCCAGAACATAATCAAAGTCGAACGAAACCAACAGCCAAAATGAGACGCGAGGGGGGGAATCCCCTCCCAAACGAAGCAACCCTAACAAGGGAGCATATTTGCAAATATAAACAAATTAAAAAGAGACTGGTTATTGACACACCCAACCTTTTTATTTTAAAATCATCACCGACCGTATACGTTTCGTATAGGTCTATAAGTGGGTTATAGCCTCACGTATAGGTCTATACGTCTCGTATAAGAGTCCAATCATTGGTACTGACACCCAATGATATGTCATGTATAGAGTCGCATATAGGACCTATACGACGCGTATAGGTCTATATGTCTCGTATAGAAGTCCAATGATTAGCGCTAAAAAATTTTAACATCCAATGATTGAACCCTTATACGCCTCGTATAGACCTATACTAATCATTAAAAAAGAGAATATCATAATAATAAAATACTAAAAAATTCTGTAATACACCACAATCTAGCACAATAAAATACAAGTCAATAATACATAATACAACACAAAATAACACATCAATAAAATAAAACTTAAAAGTACTATCCAACATCTTATGGTTAAAGTTTATGTGTTTGGATTTTGAGTAAAGGGAGAACATAAATTTGAAGAAGGAGAAAATAATAATCCCTTAACAATAATATGTATGTACGTTTTGCTCTAATATATCACACGAAAGAATGTCATGTAACTATCTACCCACTATTTTGTTAAAACAATTATGCACTACATACAAGTGATTTATGGGATTCTAGCAATTCTTAATACAAAATTAGTTTTGAAAAGAACGTGACCCTATAAATAAATATTTATAAATTTACATACATGTGTATGCATTTAGCCATTTATGTACGTACATATGTACGTATGTATGTATAGAAGAATGCTTGTTTGTAAATTCTAAAATTATAAGAAGCTTGAGATCTTCTTACACATGTGTAAATATATGTGTATAAAATGTAACTAATTTATACATGTGTAAACATGTGTAAAACATATTCTAACAATTATAGTGAAAAATAGAAGTTATCATTTGATTAGTATTAGATTTATGTTTTTTATTATATTTCATTTTTTATATTGTATATAGAAATATATAAAAAATCAAATTTAATAAAAAAAATAGGTATTTCAATTTAGGTTTTAAAAACAGAGGACAAGATTATAGCTTAAAACACAAGCACATATTTTTGTATTATATTTATATTTTGTTGTGCTGTATTTGTTTATACGTACTGTATTATATTATAATACAAATCTAGTATTAAAAATATGTGTTTTTCTGTTTTTAAACAAAAAATTATTTTTAGTGGAGCCAACCCCTATTTATATACAGAGTTATCTCTTAAATTCATTTCTTGTGACCCATTTTAAATCACGAAAAAAAATATAGTTCATGTTAAAGTTGAATAAAATAGTAGTTTTTAAATTAGAAACAACTTTAATGTGATTTAATATTGACAACATGTTTTTTTTAAGTTTTGATGGTCAAATAATGAGTTTATGGATTAATTTTTTAAGGTTTGATTATTATAACAAGTCATAAATATAGGGTAAAGGTATTGTAAAAAAGCATTAATTTGTAAAAAGAGTGAGAAGAATTAAAAAAAAAAAAAAAAAAAAAAAAAAAAAAACCTCATAACCTATCATTTTGAGCTCATTTCAACTGTATTGAAACCGGTTCGTCAAGTTATAAACCCTAAATCTTAAATCTTAAAACTAAATCCTAAAGCTAAATTCTAAAATCAATGATAAGCATAAAATACATAATGCCGAACAGAAAGACAAATGGGCTGAAAAAACATAAATTTTAATACCTAAAATGTAAGGTATAAAAGTTAAACTCAAAAAACTAAATCCTAAAGCTATATTTAAAACATAAACTCTAAAAATAGATTGTATAGTTAAACCTTAATGTACAATGAAGAGCAAAAAAGACACATTCACGAATAAAACAACACAATGAGTTATAAAACATAAATTCTAAATTCTAAAAGTTATAGCTTTGGATCTAAAACTAAAACAAAAAACCATAAAACTAAACCATAATGTTAAACTTTAATGCGCAAACGTATATTTTATAACCTAAAAACTTAACCGTAAAAATTAAATCCAAAAGCTAAACCTAAAGGCTAAGATCATAGAGTCTACAAGCCGATTCTAAGCTCGCTGAAATAAATTCATTTATAGTTCGTTTGAGTTGGTTATGAGCCGCTAAAATTAGAATACTATAGTTATGTATACACGTCACATTTAGTAGAACCCTATATGTGGCGTAGAGATTTATACGGATCGTTTAAATGACTTTCGGTCAACATGAACTCCAGGATGTCAGAACCTCATACTTGTATGCAACGAATAGACTAATACGAGGTGTAAATGGCTAATCATTATCCTTTAACATACTAAATATCGTACACATGTTTTGTTTAGTCTTACGCGGATGTTATACGAGACGATATATAGATCTCGTAGCAACCTATACGAAGCCTATAAAAAATATTTTTTTTTTGGGTAGGAATAAACCCAGTGTTGTTAGGATCAGACCGACCGGCGGGACCGGAAACCTGGAGTTCGATCGGTCCAAAAACAACATGTGAACCGCCCTCAAGGGAACCGCCCGGTTGAGCCGGTTCAATGGTCGGACCATATTTCAAGTTCTTTTTTTAAACTAAAATTCAAATAATTAAACATTAAAATCAAACCATGAATTTTTTTAACATGACCATGTGTGTTTAAACATTAATTATGTTTATTTAAATATGTTTATAATTGTATAAATTTTTTAGAATTTTTTTATATATTTATTATGTTATCCGGTTTTTGAATCCGGTTCGACTGGTGCGACTGAAACAATGAATAAACCCCTCAAAATAAACTGAAAAAGTGTGTAAAAAGGGTTGCATCCTCGTCGTCCGTGGCAGTTTGATTGACCTGCAACGACGAACTTCCGGTCAGCACCAGTCCACGCCGCCATGATCAATAACGACGCCGGAACGGGTGCCGCCGATTCTACTAAAACCACCGCCGCACCGTCCGCTTCTTCTTCTAACACCGCCGCTCAATCTCTCGGTCTTAAAAGCTTCTTCAAAACCCCCGAAGGGCCGAAGGTCGTTACAAACTCTATCACGATAAATCTCATCCTTCTTCTCTTCTTCCGTACGCCCTCGCTAAATCGATCACTCAGGTAATTATCTCTCGCACTCAGGTGTCTGATTTCATATATGATGTAGGTCGATTAACTATCAATCGTATTTACGAATGTGAAATTGCAATCGAAATTAGGTACTAGTGTTTGATGGTGATTAGATATAAACAAGCAAACGTGTCCGGTATAATTTCAATTCTGATATCAATCCTAGTACCTTTCCTGATGCAAAATTGGCATGAAATCATGAATATTGTTGCAATTTAAGTGATGAAAACTCTTTTGTGAGTGTCTAGATAACTTTAGCACATGTCAAGGATCAACCGGTGCAGGCTGCAGCAAATTCACCTGCGTTGCAGCCTAGCTCAAGCTATAGTGTTGCAAGTAGTGGAGTGAGATACGTAACATCAAGTTCTTAGGAAGCAGTGGCAATGGCAGTCGAATGCTTGGATTCGTGGGCGGAAATGGTAGTAAAGCAAATGGTGGTGCAAGCAAGAGTGCTCATGTGGGAGGGTTGAGTAATGGTGCCAGTTTAACAGTTAGTTCGAATGCTTCTGATGGAAAAGGAAGTTATTTGATATTCAATGTAGGTGATACTTTGTATATTACAGAGCTCAATTCTGAAGAAAAGGTAATTAGGATACTTTCAAGTTTTAAATGCTACTTGATGATTGATGGTTTTGTTTTATATTAATTTAAGTTTTGACCATGAGAATATTTTCTTTTAGGATCCAATAAAATCAATTAGTTTCGGCAACTCAAACCCTATTTGCCATGCGTTTGATTCTGAAGCCAAAGATGGGCATGACTTTCTAATTGGGTTGAACACGGGAGATGGTAATGTCTTTATCCCAATTCCATGTTCCAAAGAGGATTGTGATATTAGATTATTCACTTATTTAGTAGCATACATTATTTGTGGTATACGTGGGATCATTGAGATTGCAGTTGCAGGATGTTGGGAAGAAACTAGTTGGCGCACATCATTATAACAAAGATGGGACCAGAGCCGGCCCCGAGAATCAAAAAAAGTTTCAGGGCCTGGGGCGAGAAAAAAAATGGGCCCTTCTAGGGCCGGTCCTGAGATTGAGGTGCCCAGAACCGAACCGTATTTATAACTGAAAAAACCCGAACCAAATTTGGTTTGGTTTCTAACTGTATTCGAATTCTGAATTCGGTTTTCGATTCGGTTCCTAACCGTATCTGAATTTCTGTTTTTGGTTCAGTTGTTGTTACAATTTTTTTTTTGAATTCGGTTTGTTTGATTAACCGATTAACCAAATTCAGATTTAAATTTATTATCTTATTAATAATATATAAGGTTGAATTCGGTTTATTTGTTTTTAACCAATTTATTCAACTTAAATCAGTTTATTTAAATGTTTATTCAATTTTTAAACGGCTTATTCGGTTTTTAATCGGCTTATTCGGTTTGCTCATTTTCAACTGAAACCAAACTGAACCACTTCTTAAATCTGGTTCGGTTATTGGATAGGGAAAGAAATTGAAAACCAATTAAACTATACCGAATAAACGATTAACTGAACTGATAAACACCTCTAGTTTAAAGAGAATGAAAGTATAGAAGTAATTCTTTCTTGTAAAGAACCCATTTTCTTATACTATAAAAAAATTATTTTTTGTACCCTTTAAATCATATGCTTTTAAATGGTTGTTTATATATTGTTTATACAAATTTTTTTTATATAATATATAAAAAAAAATTAAAATTTTGAGCCCCCTAAAATGTCGGGCCTGGGGCGGTCGCCCACCTCGCCCCTCATAAGGGCCGGCCTTGGATGGGACCCTGAATAACAGGTAAGATTTAATGTGAAATATAATCTCCCCTTTTAGTTATTAATCTTTTTCTTGATATTAGGCATTCGCATTTGAAATTGAACTCATAAACAAAAAGCTATGTTGATTTGATGTGGTAAATGTAATTGACCACATTTGCAATTAATAGACTCAGTAATTGCAGTTAATCTATTGGCTTTTTTTAACAGTTGATGCACAAGTGTTGTCTGGATACCTGAACATGATGGTGCTTTTGTTGCTGCCCATGCCGATGGAAACTTGTATTTTTATGAGAAGGCAACGTTTTAATTTGATCATAAATGTTTCTTTATAGCATTGTAGGTGCTGCTTGATTGGATTTCATTTATATCACTGATTTTATTTTCAATACTTTCAGAGCAAAGACGGTTCTGGTGATTCTTCATTCCCTGTAATCAGGGATCAAGCCCAATTCTCTGTTGCACATGAACGTTCTAGTAAGGTGCTTGAGCAGCTTCTCTTAATTGTAGGACAATGTGTTCAAGCAATAAAGCTTCTGTTTCGTCAACTGGTTTTGTGTTAGGCCTCTCAGATCAGAAATATTATCATGTGGGTGACCTTTTTAGGATGAATTAGTTTGTTTCATTTTGACATCGATCAGGTGAAATTTACGATATTTTGAATTGTTAACACTTTCTGTCAATTTTTTTGTTTTTCTAATCAACTTCAACTCAAAAAGTTCCAAAATGAGGCCACTCTTAGTTTTCTTATCCCTCATGGGTAAAATTTTAAAATTTGGTTAATAAGGAAATTGGTCAAAATCATCCATATTGTTCTCTAATGTTTGAAACCTCTGGACAGCTTTATTAAAAAATAAAAAATAAAATCACTTGCTTATAATGTAAAAACGCGTTTTTATTACTTGTCCATTAATTTTCAAAAAGTAGTCCAACCTGTATGAACAAGTAACATGTTTTGACCCGACCCAGGTACCCATTGTGTCAATTTTCCCACCTCTGGTTCTGAATATTGCAGTCTGTAAGCATGAGTCACATACTTCACAGATCGAGTAGCACCCAACTTTAATTGTTAGCTATCATTATATTCTTTTTCAAAATTTATCTACACACATCTCAAACAGAGTAACCCCTTTGCTAGATGGCATATCTGCCAAGGCCCTATTAATGCAATTGCATTTTCAGCTGATGGAAGATATTTAGCAACTGTAGGCAGAGATGGTAATTTATTTAGCTGCTATTAAAAAATATAATTTATTCATTGCCCATTTGCGGTGCACGCATATAATGTATATATGTGTGGGCCCTTAAGGGGCAAAAGTAAAAGTGCACTAATTTTAACGTTATTTTAGTTATTCGTGTAAATAACGTTAAAATCATTGGGATGATCAACTTCAAACGATAACTTTGAGCCAGGGACTCTTTCGGAGCAGCCCCTCTATCCCAATTGGGATAGGGGTAAGGTTTGTATCTATCCTTCCCCCCCAGACCCTACTGAAAAGTGGGAATATACTGGGTAAGGTTGTTGGTTGTTGTTGTTGATTACTTAAATGAACAACTGATATGTGGTGGCAAAAGTTATTATGGTGCTCTTCTTTGTTGTGCCTGGAGGTAGAAGCATCCCTGACGATTCTTACATTATTATCTTTACATCTTGTTTGTTTTTCATAAAGTGGAAAATAAATGTAAATTGTTTCTATTCAGTTCTGATGGAAAATATATTCTGACTGGTGGGGAAGACGATCTAGTTCAGGTTTGGAGTATGGAAGATAGGAAAGTGGTGGCATGGGGAGAGGTCACAACTCATGGGTAATTTTTTTTTTTAATTTTATTTATAAACGGGACAATTTGAATTATTTTCCATTTAACGGTTTAAACGAATTAACAAACAAACAAACTTACCTAATAAATTACCCCACATTGTTGGTTGGGCATCAGATAAGGTTCAAATGAATAAAACAGGAAAAAGAAAATAATAGCTTAAAAGGAATTAGGTTTCAAAAGTCTCTCAAAAGTATTTTCTTAATGCATAAAACTTCATATATCATTTTATTCAAAAAAGTTGGTTTCTGTTTCAAAAAATATAATGATATAATCTTATTTACTTCACTAATAATTTAATAAAATTGAATTTTTTTGGATGAAAGTGTTCTTGGTTAACCCAAACCTTACCAAAAATTATCGTTTTTGACTTTTAATATGCTACCTTACATGATAATTTTTCCCACATCTATAAGTGAGTTTTTTCTTTCTAAATTGCAGCTTAGTGGTGCTGCTTTCGATCCATATTGGTCACCACCAACATCAGAAGATGAATCTGATAATACAGTATATAGATTTGGTTCTGTTGGTCAGGTACTCTCATAAACAAAATAATTATAAAATGGGGGGAGGCGTTTTCTGTAAAAGCAATATCTAGAGTTGCCGATTTCGACCCATGCATGCTAATAGCTCGGTTTGGGTTATGTTTATTTCAAACGGGTCAAGCAAAGTAAGTTTAGCTAAAATGGAACAGCCTGTCAAGCAGGGTGAATACAACCTTGTAATTCAATTTATTCAAAGATTTTAATTGTTATTGTGATTATATTGTTTTCATATGTAACTAGCGCTTTAATTAAAGGACAAAAATAGGTTTGTGGGTGGTGAACCTTGTTGGAAATAATCTTGATCGGGTTATTGGTTCAGGTTAGTTACGGGTCATGTGTACGGGTCAATTGGATCCAGGATAGTTAGAAGTGGCCAAGGTTTGACCGAGTATTGCATTTGACCGAGTAAACAGGATATGATCGAGTAAGCAGAGATCATGGGGAGCTGATTTCATTCCTTCAAAGCAGGAGAACGTGGATCAATATTTAGCATGTGTTAATTAGTTTGTTTGTTAGTATAAAATAGTAAGTAGCAGTAGCTTTATTTTTGTACCCTTTGATTTCAATTGAATAAAAGCAATAAGTAAATTGGAGCAGAAATCAGTTCTTGTGTGTTGAATTAGGGCCTGATTACCAACAAACCTGACCCAGTATTAAAAGAGTCATGTTTCAACTTTTTTTTTGAACGGCTTGGTACAACGACACCCAAGACTGGATTTCAACCGTCCCCTCGGATTTGATGCTCTGGGACGTATGCCCGAGCCCACCCCAGGAGGAACCCTACAACTGGGTAAACCCCCTGACCTTGCTTCAGCAAATATGCCTCAGTCCGGATTCTAACGACCTCCCATAGGGAAGTCAAGAGGGTAACCATTAGGCTAGAAGCCCTCGGTTACATGTTTCAACTTTCAATACGTATGATTGATTCAAAGTTATGAGTAGTTCTAATCTAACAATTGTTGATTGAAAATTATTTGAAATTACAAGACAATTATTTCAATTGATACGCTGATGGCATAAACAATTAAATTACCTAATATTAAATAGAAAATTATGTACAAATACTAATAATATTAAGTTTGTACAAAATACAGCATAAAAGGGCACTTGATTTTTTTCTGTAGGATACACAACTCTTGCTTTGGGACCTTGCAATGGACGAACTTGTAGTACCACTTCGTCGTCCACCTGGTGGGTCCCCGACATACAGTAGGACCCAGTCATCTCAATGGGACAATGTGGTCCCTGTGGGTACCCTCCAACCGGCTCCCAGCACAAAAGACGTCCCTAAGCTTGCTCCATTGGTGGCTCACCGTGTCCATTATGAACCTCTGTCTGGGCTAATCTTCTCTCGCGAGTCTATCCTCACAGCCAGCCGCGATGGACATGTAAAGATTTGGATGAGGCCTGGAAACGCTGATCCGGCAATCAGCAGTTCTGACACCTTTACAAAACTTGCCAGCTCGAGCTTCAGATGAACCCGTTTAAAACCCAAGGTTCCTACTTCTTGAGGTGCTGATTTTGTAATTTGTATTCCAAATTATGTTTTGAGCCAAGTGTAAGAATAATTGGTTTTGGGTGTTGTGGTCCTTTGGATACCATATTACCATCCAACTATAATGTTGCGGTTTTTTTTTTTCTTGTTTTAACATTATTTTAATTATTTTGTAAAAATAACGTTAAAATCATTGGGATGATTCACTTCAAACGATAACTTTGAGCCGGGGACTCTTTCGGAGCAACCTCTCTATCTCAATTGGGATAGGGGTACGGTTTGTATCTATCCTTCCCCCCTAGACCCTACTAAACCCCCAGACCCTACTGAAAAGTGGGAATATACTGGGTAAGGTTGTTCTATTGATGGAAGAATTCAAGCGACGCTTGAGTTACCGACACTCAGACATAGAACTCAAAACTAGCCGAACTCAAGCTCGAAAAATTACTCATTAGTTAGACTTTAGCACTAGACATAGGGCAAATGAATCTAGATCAGGCTCAAACTCTCTTTAACACTAAGCTCTCAAATTTTATATAAAAAAGAAGAGAAAAGAGAAGGAAAATATTTTATTTTGTCATCTAGGGTTCGAATGAAGCGAAAGAAAATAATAATTTACGTATTTTCAAAGTGGAATGAAGAGAAAATTATACAAACTTTATAAAGTTAGATAAAAGGGTAAAATAGTAAATAGTATAAAATTTTATATTTATCTTATTCTTTTATTTGGGTTCTCCTTCTTTCACTTTGAAATAACGCTATGTTTATGAGTTTATTGAAAGAGAGAATCAGAGAAATAGAAGAAAATCAGAAACATATTTGTGTTCCTAGGTTTCATTTTACAACATAAGGGAAAGGAAAATAACACATGTGTTGTTTACGAGTTTCATTTATGGAGGGAAATAGAAGAAAAACTATGCAAAATTATTTAGTTTTTCTTTCTTTTCGATTTGGAAGGAAATGGAAGTAAAAAACTTCTTTCTTTTCATTTCCTTTCCTCTCATTTCCTTTCTATCACTTTTCTTTCTTACGTGAACTCGGGAATAGAACGTAAAAGTTGTGACATAAGATCATTATAGTCATGTTTACACGGTTGGTTTCAGTTTCAAAACCGTTAAACCAATAACCCATCAAAATAGAATCATGAATGGAAGAGTTGGATCTCAAACCGACTCACATGGAAGAGTTGCATCTCAAACCGACTCATATGTTCAGTTTAGACAAGATCACAGAAAACGTCTTGAAACGATGACACTGAAGATGGTATTTCAACGTTCCTCTCGAATGTGACGCTTTGGGACGTTACAACTAGGTACGTCTGATGAACCTTACAACTAGGTAGACTTCTTGACCTTATCTCGACAAATAAGTCTCAGCCTTGATTCGAACCCAAAACCTCTTGTAAGACGTCAATAAAGTAATCATAAAACTCTAACTCATTTGTTTGTTGCTGTTAGTTAATATGAATTATTTCATTGTCAAAAAAAAAAAAAAAATCAATCCAAGAATTCAAAACATCAATTCATAAATCAGAATCTAGGGTTCACCATATTTACGCAATTAAGCTTTTAATAATCAAAATCTATCTTAGCAATAAACAAAACATTCAATCCCACAAACTTCTTCTAAAACCTCCCCATCTCACCGCCATGCTGGAACACAAAACCACCATGCACGGCGGCGTTCGTCGGAACACCCACCGTCTGCCCGCCGGAAAAACCACTCCACCCATTTACAAACATGTTCGGAACACCCAACATCGCCGGAGATTTATTGATCATCATCAGTTCATCAGCTCTAGTCAACACCTTCTTCTTCAACTCCACCAACGACCATAGATACTGCTCCAGTTCCTCCACCTCCAGCCCGTCGGTACCCTCCTCAAACCACCGCAAACCGCCGCCGCTGCTCGACGGTATCATCTCCCGCCGCTTCTTCTCCGCCTCCAACTCACGTGACACCTCCACGTAATGTTGGTTGAACTCTTTCATCGGAATCGGTTGTTGAACTCCGGCGGTTCTGGTGGTGGTGATTTCGTTGTTTTTGTTGTTGGTTTTGAGATACCGGTCGATCAAAACATCGGCATTCGGGTGGCCAAACGCGAAAACCCGACCGCCGGGAGAGTTAACGAGAATAGCGATCTGGGCTCCGGTCAAAACACAAAGCTCCGACGCTTTTTTGAAAAGTCCGGTCCGGCGTTTGGAGAATGTGACTTGCCGGCTGTTGGTTTCTTCGATTTTCTTTATCTCGATCTTTTTCCGGCCTTTCGTCGTCTTCTTCTTCATGCTAACGCCGCCTGTAAGAACCATTGTTGCGATGGTGATCGGTGGTTGTGGTAATAATCGGTGGTGGCGGTGGTGGTGGTGATCGGTGGTTTTCAGGAATAAGAACAAGAGGGTGAAGAAGAAAAATGAGTAAGAAAATAATAATCAAGAAACTGCATTTATATAGCAAAAAAAATATAATAATAATAATATAATAATAATAAATAATAATAATAAATAAATAAATATCAAGATCACAATTAAGATTTGCTCCAAAATAATTTAAATAAAATTTGTGTTTAATTTTGGTAATGATAATTTTAACGATTTGAAATCAATTTCGTGAGGAAGGTTGTTAGAATTTTTAAGATTTGTGAATGTCAACTCAAAGTTACCGAGTAAATTTAATTTGTAAATGAATGTGATTCGATGAAATTTAGAAAACCAGTTGTGAATATAATGCTATAATTATGATTATTAATAGATCTTGGATAATTTTTTATTTTTTATTTTTATAAATTGTTTGAAATACAATTATAACCGAATAAAAAATAATAATAATAGTTCAAGGTTTAGGTAATTCTAAATCGAATGAGAGATTATGACAGGGTTTGTTCTTGTATTTTTAGACATAATATTATAAGAATATGTGAAACTAAATTTTCATGACAAGTCAACATAAACTAGATTTTATTTTATTTTTCTTAGAGAAATATTTGATTTCTCTATTAAATAAAATCCTTACCTCATTAATTTTAACATTAAATTAGCATGATCAATCTTTCATAATCCTTCGTATGCTTTATACACTATTTTTTTTTTATTTTATATTTTTTTCTCATTATTGATGGATTGTTGCCTATAACATGCATCTAACCTTATCTCTCGGAAGAGGTTTCTTAAGAAGTTCATCTTATTTAAAAAGGCTAAAAATGAATTTTAAACTCAATTCTGTGTCTTTGAATCGGATTCTCGAACCCTAAACCTCAAGCTATAAATCATAATATTAAAACCAAAACTCTAAATTATAAATTTTAAAGTATAAAGATAAAACATAAAAGTTAAAAGCAAGGCTTTAAACCTAAACTTTATAACTAAATGTTAAAGCTAAAACCTAAAAAACTAATAATGTAGAGTTCAAACTTATGTTTCCAACATCGTCAGAATGAGTTCATTCGAAATTCGTTGGAGCCGGTTTCGAGGGTTTTAAAAATATTTTTTAGCCTTTTTAAGCAAAAAATAACTTTTTATTTTATATCGCCACTATATATATAAGTCTAAAGAATATAATTATACGCCTTATTTTTTAATATATGATTTAATTAATGTATAATTGAACGGTACGATTTCAATGGTGTGCATCTAAAACGCATAATTAAATGGACACAAGTATTCTGGTAGTAAAGTGTTGGTTAGACCACCCGTAGTGGTGAAGCCGTGGGACGAGTGGGGTGCAGCGCGGCTGCGGCATCCGGTGGTAACACCGTCCCCCTCCCCGGCGGGATTGATTTTATGAATTGGGCGGCCCCCGCTTCTCGCTTTCCTCTCTCGATTTTGATTGGTGATTGTGGGTGTTTTAAGGTTTAGTAGGGTGATGATGTGGCACAGTGGAGAATGTTTTCAATGGGGTGAGATTTCAGTAGAGGGAGTATTACGGATGGTCTTATTGTGATTATATTAATTCATATCACGTTGCTAGAATGGCCTTAAACCCCAACACATCATCAATATATACCAATAAACAAATTGATATTTGTTTAATTAATTATAAAATTAAAAAAATAAAAATCCAATAACGCTAACATATATACTACTATAAACACTAAAATAAAACACAACTTGCGCCCGGCATATGTGCTTCATCAAATGAATTAACGACAGAAAACAAGTGGATACCCTCTTTAAAATCTATATAATTAAGGGTTTACATGTTTTTTGGCTTAAATCGAAAATTCGGTTTTTAGGTTTTTTTAAAAACAATAGGTTCAGTTTGTTTGTTTGTTTTTTATTTTGGTTTTCACAATGAGATTGATTCGGTTTTGGTTTTTTTGTTTTATCATTTGGCTAGAAAAAATGGGTAACAAGAGTGTAGTAATACACGCTGCTGAAAAGCTTAGAATGATAAAATCTCAAACAAAAGTTGCTTGTGACAACCAAAACTCTTATATGAACAAAAGAAGATCGATAGAGTTCAATGTATGTAGTTGATCAGGTGCTACGAAAGATTTTACCTTGAAAAAAATACTTGATTCGAAAAGAGAGGAAAACATAATACATTACCGTTTCAGATGAACATATATAATCCTTTGCGGAAATAAACGCCTTCTGTCCACATACAACTCACGACAATGCAAGAGTGCTCCATCAAAACACCATATTAGTATATTACACCCTTTGGCCACAAAAATAGACGCGTTGGGTGCTTTGTATCCTCCTAAATGTCACCGAATAAGTCATGTTATATTAAAATATATTTATATAAAATTCTCACTTAAAACCACATATAGTCTATATTTCCTCCGTAGTAAGAATCCATTCATATATTTATCACATAATTCTTGTTTTAATCACACAGCTTTAAGCATCGATATCTTATTCATCTTATCTCTGTTTTGAATTCAGTTTTGTTCATCATAATCTTCTTAAATAGTAAAACACATACATAATAAATAATATTTAAAGCTATAACAAATATAAATAGTTATTTAATCCAAAATTTGTAAAAAAAAAACAAATTTTACTTAATTTTTTTTGTAAACATGTATATGTAATTTCCCTTTTAGGGCCATCACCAATGTTCTGAGCTTTGAACTTCACTACAATGTGAAACTGTGTCCATTCTCTTATTATAAGATTAAAATTCAAAGGGTTTTTTCGTAAAAAAACGCAATAATAAATCAATTTCTATTGCTATACACAGAACAACTGAAAATTGTAAAGACCCTGATGGGGATCATTCCACTTTGAAAACCTTCAGCCACCTGTAAAATGGCCCAAAGAATCAGTCACCTAAATGTTGATGAAATCATTGCTACTCGTATATAGGGAGGTCGGTTTTCGGTTGCTTGTTGTACAAGTAACTTTCTTGATCGTCGTAATAATTGTTGCTGCTGCTACTTGCTGCTGTTATTTCATTGTTGTTGGGACACATTTTCATAAAGTAACTATGCCTGTAAAACAAGTAAAAATCACTGTCACTTTGCTTATGAATATGTCGATTTAAGTTATGTTTTATAACTGACGGGTCAAATGAATTGGATTTAAAAGTTTAGCGAAAAAGATGGTTTAAATGTGTCGGTTTTGGGTTGCTTGTTGTTTAAGTTATGTTTTATAACTAACGCCTCGTGGCAGCCTAGGCACACTTCGGTGACTTTCCAGCGAGATTCCGGTAAAATCTTGGAAAATCCGGCAAAGTTCAAAATATTTAACCATAAACCAGTCTAAAACAACCATAAAAAGGTTTTTATATTTTAAAACTCTACATAACAAGATTATTAATTGTTTTATAGTTAGACTTTATATATTTTTTAAAGACTTTTAAGCCTAAAACATGTAAAACCGCTAAAAATGGTAATTTAATAAAATGTACCTAGTTTAAAAAAGCCCTCAATAGGCTCAGGGTGTGGCTTATGCGCCTTGAGTACACCTTGCACATTTGACAACTATGATTGTGACAGAATGACAATAAAGTTTGTGTTATCTTATTGATCACACTAAGAGGCTACTGGCTACCTTGAAGTCCCTGCCGTGATTTTCCCAGAACCAAACAATAGTATTTGAACGATAAAAAACAAAGATTCTGATTACTTGAAAAATTGGTACAAAGAAACCTAAACCTTAACCCCCTATTTATAATAAAACCAAAACACAAAAGTCAAACTTTATCCCTAAAGTTCTGCTAACAAAAAACAAAACTAATCCACAATTTAATCCTAATCTAAACTTTAAATTAAATAAACCAAAAACAATTTAAACAAAACTTTCAACTTTGACCCTTAGACTATCTCAATATTACAAGATTAGTCCAACAATCACCCTCCTAATCTTGTAATATTCCTTCTTCTCTTTACAACAATGCAGGTCCATCTTCATGAGCTTTAGCAAAGCTCGATTCTTCCTCTTTTTCTTTCAAATCCGGACATTCATAAGCAAAATGTCCAGCCCTTCCACATTCATAGCACCTTAGGTTTCTTTTGTAGTTCCCTCGACCGAATCCACATCCATAACCTCTTCCTTTTTCTTGATCATGAGCTGATTCAGAGCCTCTTTCTTCACCCTCTTTTTGCTCAAATTGATCAGCCCTCCTTCCATAATTCTTTGAACCACTTGCACCCCTACCACGCCCCTTAGTCCTGTCATTTAATTCTTTCCCACGGCTGTTCTGATTACTTGAAAACAGCAGCCTACCTTGATTTTCTTCTTCTTCATATTGTCATTTAATTCTCTCTTCATAGGCCTTTAATCGCCCAACAGCCTCCTCAAATGGCATTGAGTCAATCTCCGAATATTGTTCTATGGCTGCCACTATTTGCAAATATTTCTTTGGGACTGAATTCAGCAGCTTTCTAACAATTTCTTCATCCTCTATGGTTGATCCAAGTTTTTTGAATTTCATCAGCATGCCACTTAACTTTCCCGCGAACTCATCAATAGTCTCGTTGTCCTTCATCTTCAATCTTTCTAGTTCATTCCGAAGACTTTGCAAACGGGCCTTTTGTACTCGATCAGCTCCAAGAAATCTTACCCTAGTTGCCTACCATACATCCTTTGCAAATTCATATCTTGCTACTTGAAGCAAGATATCTTCGGGTAGTGATTGAAAAATTATGGCTTTTGTTGTGTAGTTCTTTCGGGCATCTACTGTTGCTCCTGTCACTGGATCTATTGCATCCCATAGGCCTTGTGCCTTCAAAATCGTTTCCACCATGATCGCCCATGGTGTGTAATTGGTGGTTGTCAGCCTAGGGCACTGCAGAGAAACATGATTTTGTTCTCTAGCAGGCACCATAACACCATCTCCTCCTCCCTGGTTTGCACCTGCCATACTCCTTCCTCGGTTTGATTCACACAGAACCTTCCCCCTTGATCACACTGATTCACCCACAACCGACCCAGAGCCGATTACAGCTCACCCAGAGCCTTAATCAATCACACAGATCACTTCTTCCTTTCTGGCTCACTCAGAACCAGATACGATTCACTTAGAATCTGATCACGAAGATCTTCTCTATTCAGTCGGCTCACACAGAGCTGTATTAGTATACGTGGTGCCTTAATTTAGCCTCAATCGCCGAAATAGGGCTTTGTTTTTCCTTCTTCGACTTCGATTTCAACCCTCAAAGACAGCTGCGGCTCTGATTGCTTGGGGCGAGCCTTCAATTTCGTCGACTGGAATTAGCCTTCACTGCCGTCGCTTGGAACAAACCTTCAATTGTCGACTGAAACCTTTTGATTGTCGCCTGAAGCCTTCAATTGGATGATCGAAGCCCTCAATTTCGGCTAAAACTTGTCTTCAATCGTCGCTTGGGAGGTTGGGAGCGTTCAATAGCTCTGATACCAATTGAAGTCCCTGCCATGATTTTCCCAGAACCAAACAATAGTATATGAACAATAAAAAACAAAGATTCTGATTACTTGAAAAATTGGTACAAAGAAACCTAAACATTATCCCCCTATTTATAATAAAACCAAAACACAAAAGTCAAACTTTATCCCTAAAGTTCTGCCAACAAAAAACAAAACTAATCCACAATTTAATCCTAATCTAAACTTTAAACTTAATTAAATAAACCAAAAACAATTTAAACAAAACTTTCAACTTTGACCCTTAGACTATCTCAATATTACAAGATTAGTCCAACATACCTATGAATTGATAAGAGATTGTAACTACTTATTTCACTAAAAAAACACATTTGAATCAATCATCAGCCAGCCTCTTAACCATTAAAAGCTTTAAACATAGTTAGAATGATTTAGGGGCTATTTGTTTGGGTCTGAATCTGAGTGGTTCAGATTCAGACCGTTTGTTTCGTGAAAAAAAAAACGCATCTGAATGGATAAAAAGGTCTGAACGAACCTCTGAATGGTTAGACATCAAACCATGTCTGAATGGGTCTAAAAGGGGAGAAGAGTTGTTTATGAAAAAAAAAGGGGGGGAGAACGTCTTCATCAATCATCCCCGTCTCCAACTCTACGATCGTCACTACTATGACATCCATCGTACCAGCGGCTCCACTGTCCATCTCCGGCGGCCTTATCTAGCGCTCAAACTCACCCCCTCCAACGAGCGGCTACCATAAGCGAACCAGGAGAACAGTTAATTTACTCTGGTTAATGGTACGAAGACAACGACAGTGGTGGTGGTTCGGTGGACGTGCGGGCGGTGAGGGAGATGCGGAGGCCGGTCGGTTTCACAGAGATGAAAGGGGGACTGAAGGCGATTTGCGAGATGGGTGATGGTTACGAAGGGATGATGGACCTAGCTAAAGGGGATGATGAAAGCGGGCAGTGGGGGAGATGCGGTGCCATAGCTGCTGATTGACATTGCATCATTCAAATAAAAAATAAATAGTTTGTGTAAAGTGAGAAGATAGATGTTGACTTTAAAAAGTTGTATTTTTAGGGTTTTTGGTTTCAATTTTGTAAAGGAAGATGGATGTTCTGAATGTGGGTAGTTTGTATTTTGATTCAGATGTTTAACCAAACAGTCTAACTGGTTCAGCACTTAATGGTTCAGACACTCTTAACCATTCAGACATTTTAATCATTCAGCACTTAACGGCTCGGACGTTACCAAACATCCCCTTAGACTTCTTACTGACTCAACACTTAATGAACCAAAACGGCCCCTAATTATTTATAAATAAGCTTGTCTCACACACAAAAAAAATTGCCATCCCATAAACTTCGTTTTAAAAAGATGAGGCGTTTCGAATTAAGCTCGTCTACAACAAAAAGTTGCATCTCCCTCGTTTATTTTACATATCAACATTTTTATCAAGTGAACTTTTCATAAGTTATTCATGCCTTTGGTTCCTTTTACATTTCAACCTCCTACAGACCTAGTTTTGACCAAATTTGACCCATAAGTATATGAGACACTGACTCAATCCCTTGAGTGGTTTCCTAAGCTTCCCTTGTGTGCCTTTAAAACTAAGCCTAAGAAATTAAATAGATAATATTGAGGCATAAGAAATTAAATAGATAATATTGAGGCAGATATATGAAATACCATCGAGAGTCGATAGTCAATTCAGGATGAAACGCGGTTGCTAGTATATTGCCCTGCTTCACAGCTACAATCACTTTGCTATCAGATTCAGCACTCTCCTAAAAATTTGGAAACAAATAACAGTAATGCACCTATCAAATAAAAATTAAAAGATCTTTATTTTGTCCCCAGTGGCAGAGCTTGGACTAAGTGAGAGGGGGGCGAAAATTTTTGACATGGTTGGAGAAATCGCTAGTCGGTCGGCGAGGTAGGGACTCGGGATTAATCGGATTGGAATTTTTATATAGAATTTTTCAAAATTTTAAATATATACATACAAATACACACATCAATATAAATATAATACTTCAAAATTCAAATATTTTTCTAATAAACTTAAAGATAATGAACAAAGTATTTAAAATTCAAACATTAATACAAGCATACTTGGGAGTCGACTGAGACCGATCGTGTGCAGCTTCTTTTTGACCGATCGATCGTGATTTTGGGACTGAGACAGAATAGAAGAAAAACCACAATTTCTTTGGGCTTGGACCGAAATTTTTGACCTATCAATCGTGATTTTCATAAGTTATTAATGCCTTAGGTCCGACTAGCGATTAATCCCGATTAATCTCGATTTTTACAACACTGATTTTTGAAGTGAGGGAGGCGAAACCACTATTTTTATCTAAAAATAACATTTCAGTCAAAAAATTAACACTACGGACGGAAAAAGAGGGGGGCGGTCGCCCCTAAATAGCTTCGCCCATGTTTTGTACTACCAGTTCTGGATATCAACAGATTATAATTTTTCACAATTCGAAAAATTCAAGTAAGCAGATTACTAGTCTAAACAAGTATATGTCACAATTCTATACATGGTTATATGATTATTATTTTTTTATTATTTTTTTAATGACCATAGGAACCCATTTACGTGGTAAACCCCTGGGTCCCCCAATACCCGACTAACTAGGAGGAAAAGGTAAGGCGCGGTTGCAAGCAAACGGTTCGGTGGCATATCTGATTATTTTAGTAAAATTACTATGGGGTTTTATGCAGAAAAATATATATATAAAAATAAAACACACACGCACAATTTGGAATATTTCCCATCTTTTAACCCCATATGGCCCATTTTCTTTTAAGCTGAATTATCTTACCCTATTGGACTGTTACAGACACAACATAACCCAGATTGGCCCATTCATAAGCAAATGATTAAAACTGAACCTTTTTCAAAATAAATTAAAGTCCATATAGATGATAAACCTTGCTTGTTGATCAAAATAAAGGTGGTCACATTTTAAAAGATAAACTGGTGCACAAACAAGTAAAAAGTTTAACAAATCAAGAAATAAAAAATGCATACCTCTTGAAGAGAGGAATTAAAATCACCAATTTTGCTTGATTGAATAGAAACAGAAGCCAATACTTCAACACCGGGTCCCACTTCAAGGATTGCAGGAGCACGAATAAAAACGGCACGAAAACTTGGTGGGCCCCCTTCCTGAGAAGCAAGCTCTGGTACAGGAAGATCTGCCTCAAAGCTCTGAATCTGTAAGTTAAATTTAAAAGAAAATGTAATATTATTTTACAATTGAACTAACATTTTCAGTTATGGTATATTCCATTTTTAGCTATGGTTCTTAATAGTGAAAAAAAGAAAGAAATTTTTAAATTTTAAAAATATTAATGCTTGCCTGGCTACCAAAGAAATTACGATGAACTGTACAATCAAGCCCTCCAACAAGTTCCTGCCCTCCTGTTTTCTGTCCTGAAAAAAAATGCAGATCAGTTAGAATTCAAAAAATGAAAAAGAAAACTATGAGTGCGCACTGATTTATACAAATCATCCCACTAAAATCACTCTTTTACCTTCACAATAACAATGTTAATAATGTAGTTCTACGAATACTCAAGTTGATTAAAAAAAACTGCTGATGATTAAAATAAAATCTCACCAGTTGCTTTATTTGCCAAGAAGATCAGACCAGCACAAGTTCCCCAAACTGGTTTTCCCATTTTTACAAACTCGCGAAGCGCAGGGAACTAACCAAAGAATACCAATTGAGTACAGATTTGGAGAATAAAATAATTATTAAAAGCAAATCATTCAATATCCATAGATCATTCAATCTTTCCTTCCAGGCATAGATGCATTTACATATAATTTCTAGTTATGCTTTAACTTTGTTCATTCTAGTTCAAGATAAAAGGTCCATTCTTGTCATATATTGTCTAGATAAGCTCTTTCACTGGTAAGCTCTCATATAAACATTAATATGAGATGGAAATATGCAATCTCATCTTCTTAAACTTCAAATTCAATATATAACCCCAATTTCAAGATATTTTAGCATGGTTAACATTTTAGTGTTTTGTGGCCACTTATAAACGATATTATTATTTTGACCAGAAAACTATGCAGTCAAAGGCACCGAAGTGGTGTGCCTGGTAGATGCAACACACAAGAAGACGGCCATGAGTACAACAGGATGCAAAGGTGCAGTGAACCAAGATTCCAAGAAACAACTTCTATGAACAGGCTAAAAGTAGTTACAAACGGTATGAACCAGACAAACAAGTTTTAAAAAAGTTACAAATAGCCTGAACGGTGAACGCCTTGCTTGTATTGGCCATGCACTTTTTAAGCGCCTTGTGCCTATGCAACAGACCCCCCCCCCCCCCCCCCTCTTTGAGGTCTAAGCGTTTAGCTACTATGCCAAAATTAAACAAGATTCATGTATACCCTAATTTTGAGAGACAATTTGTGTTTAATTATTTTTCTTTTAGGTTTTTTGTATGCTTCTTTCTAAACAAAGTATAAAATAAGACTAGATAACTTCATTGAGGACTTTTATCGAACACCTAAAGTGCAATAAACCATGCAACACTTCCACTGCATATTTGCATATGGGTGTTTCTAAATCATAACAAACGATCATCAAATACAAAGATTGATAAAAAAAATTCACCAAATTGTGCAGTTCAGCGAGCTTAGCCATGGTGGTGCTCTCGCCACCGGGAATGATTAGCGAGCTCACATTCTCCAACTGCTCCGCCTTCCTTATCTCCACCCCCTTCACTCCAATCCTCCGTAAGGCTACACACAAAAAGAAACACAAAACAAACGATTTGAATGATGAAATTTTACAGTGTGCATGCATATTCATATATGTATGTGTATAGATGAAAGAGGGAGAAATCGGAAATGAACCGGCGATGTGTTCGTTGAAGGAACCCTGTAAAGCAAGAACTCCGACAGCCATGATTTTTCTAGGTTTTCGGCTTCTGGGGGCGATGGGAGGTGATGGAAATTGAGGGGGTTTGGTGATGATTTTGTGGGAAAAAGGTGCTTTTTGATGGAGGGTGACTGGTGAGTGAATTCGTTTGGTGGGCTTGACTCCTGTCGTGTAAGACCTAGCGTCACTTGATATCCTTTGACGACAACCACGGGTTCGAAACCGGGATGAACCACTTGGATTCAATTTAGAAAGGATGTTGTTAGAATATCCACGGTGGTCAGTCCACTAAAATATTTTTCTACCGAAATTTTAAGTCATATCAATACCTTACTGAAAACATTAAAACCCACAGAAATCACCTCACCAAAAAACATTTCTCGTTGTACAACATCATCACCTCACTAAATCTTAAAACACTCACAGTGTCCAATCACGATCCAGAGGAGAAAGCAGGAAGTGGGGGTTGTGGATGTCTCATTTGGGTCGTCGTCTGGGGAGGGGTGGTGTTCCCGCCGAAGTTGAATACGTAGGACGCCCGCTGTGCATGGTCTTATTGTTACACCTCCTGCACAGGCATCATACAACCTATATACGGTTATATTAACCATATAATTCATCCAATACAACTCATACACAAGGTGTATAGGCATGTACGATCGTACATGCAAGGGCAAAGGTTAATAGGGTTTTGAGGGGGTGAACGTCCCCTCTTTTTTCCATCCGTAGTGTTTATTTTTTTCGACCGAAATTTATGTTTATTTTAAGAATTGGTTTTGCTCCCTTCCTTCAAAATATTAACATGTAATGTAGTTCTCGTAAATTTCCACCATCCTTTCAAAACAGTCAAGCTCCGTCAGTAGGTGACATCAAACTACGAGGAAATTTCAAGGGGCAATTTGGGTCGTATAGTTGGTGTTATACGACCTGGCATTATAGTTAGATAGTGGTGTTAAATTATTATTATTATAGAGTGTTTAAATATAAGAACCCTTTAAAAATCAGGTTATATGATAAATATTATAAAAGTTTTAAACATATATGTATGAATTTATTTATTTTCTTACAAAAAATGAAAATAATCTATGGATCTTTGATATTAAATGCTTTTCAAATAAACAACTTATGTAATTTGAGGTATTAAATGAATTCATGTATGAGATTTAAATTAAAAAAAATTCTAATATGTGTGTGTTGACGTGTCTGATTCAACCCTTCTTGTTCATCGGTTCAACCAATCTAACTCACTTGCTTAAATAAAAATTGTTCAAGAAAAATGAACGTACTCATGCATCCAAACCTCAATCTGATCAATTGGTTCGATTCATTTGTAAATTTGAAGGATTTTTCAAGTAATTTGTTACTTGTTTCATTAACTTGATCACATGTTATATGCATGAGTGTATCTATGAGATAAAATAATCAAACAAACTATCAAGTTATCTACGACATTTAAATACCAAACGGCTTCTAGCTTAACGGTATCCCCTTGACTTCTCTATGAGAGATCTTGTGTTTGAATCCGAGCCGAAGCATATTTGCTTAGTCAAGGTCAGGTGTTTGTCCAGTTATGGGGTTCCTCTTAGGGTGGGCTCGGGCGTACGCCCCAGAGCGTCAAATCCAAGGGGACGGTTGAAATCTCGTTTTGGGTGTCGTTGTACCGAAAAAAATCTACGGCGTTTAAATTTGAAATATACAAAATACCTTAGCGTCTTTCGTTCATTTATTGACATGCTACCGCAAGATGAACAATATGAATAAGTCTGGCAAAACAGGTGGGTTAGGTCGGGTTGGGTAATGGATCAGGATGGATGCGAGTCAGAACGAGTTTTAAACCAAATCAGTTTGGGTCTTAATGAATTGTTTTTAAAAAACATCAATTTTGTTTAAGTCAAAAAGTGTTATAGCTAAACAAATAGTCCATTAGGATAATTTTTATTGATTTTATCATCAAATATGTTATAATCAATCTTAAACGTTTAAATCCATTACATTCACATAATTTTTAAGTTACTTATTTTGACCCTCATTGTGTGAAAGTGTTACACACCTTAATCCATTTTATGTTGTAATATTACTCATTTCATCCCATTATACAACAATTGTTTACCCAAATCAACCATTTTTTTATTTGGATGAAAATTGGAACCTCAAAATCTGAAGATGAGACCCATCTTGGATATGAGAAACTGAAATTGTGATATGAGTAAACAAAGATAAAAATAGGAGAACAACATCATTTAGAGGAATTTACTAGAAAGAATGAGGGTAGAGATGTGCCTATAATGATAATATCATCATCAACGTGGACAATGATAAAAATAGGAAAGCAACCAATAGTGAATGTGAAGAGAGAATAACAAGAGATGGTTTGAAGTCACGAGAAAGAATGTAAGATTTGAGCTCATCATATTAGCACATGATTCTTGTTTAAGGCCGTAAATAGCTTTATTGAGTTTACGTACATGATTAGCAAAAGAAAGATTTACGAAACCAAGTGATTGAGCCTTGAAGACATCTTTTTTAAGTTTTCCTTGAAGGAAAGCATTGTTGATACCGAGTTGGCGTAGGAACTAACCATGAGAAACTGTTATAAAAAGGATGAGCAGCTCGTAGAATCGAGAATGAAGTTTTCATCATATAACGAAGTGGATTATTATTTGTACAATCTTTCATGTATAATCCTGCATAATCTCGAATGTTCTGGAACAATATTTTAAAAAACGACGATAATAAAATTCCGGCTAGAAGCATACAAGTACTGTAATGCGCCTCTCCGTGGGCATGTTAAAGAACGAGGCTAAATGTTTTAATTTAGTTGACGCCTCGTTGGTTGAACCCTTAGGGAACTATTATTGATTTTAAATCATCTAAAGAACCACTAGATTTGTATTGGGTTCGAAATACGCATTTAGAACCCACGAGATTCGAAACAAGAGTCAAAAGAACAGGGATCCATCATCCATGTTTGAATTTAGCACCCTTAGTTAATAAGGGAAGGAGGTTCATGACCTTTTCATGTGGAAAGTCATATTCCACAAAAACTACATTTCTAGAGGAGTATAATCTACATGTTAGAGGGTTAAAGGCATAATATGCACTTTGTGATAGAGAATACCCAACAAATACACAAGGAGAAGATCTAGTATGTAATATGTAAGGAGAGTGTGGCCAAAGCCATCGATAGCATAAACATCTAAAGCTACAAATTTATGGTAGTTTGATTGTTTTTTTAGATAAAGATGTGAATGGAGAAGTGTTGTTCAATGTAGGAGTTAGTAGTCATTTGACAAGAGAGGCACTAGTGATGAAAGCAAAATATCAAAATATGGGTTATATGTTTAATGTGAACTATTATATACTTATTTCATATTAAAAATGTAAATCTGTTTTCTATCTAGTGTGAGAATTAGGTTATTGATTTTTTTTTTTTTGATGAAGGGCAAAGCCTGGAAAAATATATATAAATCAACCAAAGAAATACAAACCAAAGTGGGCGTTATCACCTTTACAACCCTTGGTTTGACAAGTATATTGTTTCGTTCTTGTAGTAGAATCCATGGCTTGATTTGAGTACTTGCATATTTATTTGAGCTTGTCAAATTAACCTTTGTGTGTAAGTTTGGTCACATATTCCTATAGATATTTTACTTTATTTTTTTTATTTTTTATTAAAGAAGTAAGATAAGATTGATATATGAATTATGTTTAAATTTAATCAATATAGAATGCAAAATAAAGAAGGAAAAATAAGTGAGCGTGAACACCCATTGAGTGTGACCCTCTCATGTGACACCAATTTATGTGACCACTTATAAATCATACCAATTACTCTTAATACAAACTCTTCTTATTTTTTTTTATGTTTATTTTATAGTTACGCATTTTCTAACCTAGGGGTGTTTATGGGTTGGTTTTGGCTTAATCAGAACCCAAAATCCAAATTTTTAGTTTTTATGTTTCTAAAACCTGTTTGGTTTAAGTTCGGTTATGGGTTTTTTGGTATTTTTACTTGGACCTTGTATTTTCAAGCCAAAAAAATAACCCAAATTATTGTATTTCAACTAAAATTACTTAAGGTGCAATATTATTTAACATTTAAAATTATATGGATTTCTAATATTATAGTCCTAGAAAATAAAAAATATATGGTTTACACATACATATATAATTTTACATATAATAAAAGTGAATATTCAATTTTTATTTAGGTAAAACTGAAACCAACCCAAAATTTCAGCTTTTTATAAAACTTAACTAAACATGTGAATTTCCATTTGGGTTCAATTATTTCAATTTAGATTTTTTGTTTTTTAGGTTTTGGATTCGTAGTTTCGTTTTCATGCACGTCCCTATTCTTATCTAAGTTTTCTTGGTTTTTAGTTTTATTTTATTTGAAAAATGGTGGTTGTAAGTTGTGAATGGTGGGTGGTTGTGGCCTTGTATGTTTCTTGATGTGGTGGTTATAGGCTGTGAACGGTTGTTGCGAATTCTTTGATTGATAATGATAGATGGTGGTGATAGCTTGTTACTTCAAATGACCCAATTCTTTTATGATAAAAGAAGAGATATATGAAGTTTATTTTTTATATGAATTTGAAGTTTTTATTGTTTGGAGATTTTAGTTATTTAATAAAAATCACATAAAAGACTAATGTTCATTCATTTGACAAATCATTCTTGTTACTTCAACTTACTCCAAACTGTTAATTTCATTATGGATTTAGTTATTTAAGTTTGAATTTTTCAATTTTTTAGATTTTGGGTCCGTATTTTTGTTTCCATACACATCCTTATTTTTATGGGATAATACCATATATCTCTTTATTAAACATTAAAATTACATATATCCCCAATGTTAAAGTAAAATTACAAATATCATCATGTTTAAAAATTAGTAAGGAGAAATATGTAAATTGTTTTTAGTTAGTTCATTAAGGGTAAAATAGGAAATACATGATGTTTTTTTTAATGAAATGGATAAACATGTAATATCTTTGGTTTAGAAAAGGGATATGTAATTTAGTTTTATGGTTGAGTAAATATGTAATAAAAGGTTTTAGCAATGGGATATATGTAATTGACCCAATTTTTATCTATGTTTTTTGGCATTTATTTTTATTTTATATAGAAAATATAATCGTTGTTAGTTGTGAATGGTGGGTACCAATGATGTCTTGTCCTAGTGGTAAGATGAAGGTATAGATGAAGTGATAGGAGACCCAGGTCATGGGTTCGATTCTTGATCCCACCCGGTTTTACCGGCCTTCTACCGTCGTGCCTTTGGGCGGGAGCTTAGGTCGGGTTATCCCCGGGAATTGGTGGTTGATGGGTTAGGGGCTCCGTCCGTCTGGACTAGTGGCCAGCTTGGGCATCCTTTAGTCATTGGGAGCCGCGTACGGAGTACCCGGCAGTTAATTAGTTTGCCGTTCAAAAAAAAGTTGTGAATGGTGGGTGGTTGTAGCCTTGTAAGCTTCTTGATGTGGTGGTTGTAGGCTGTGAATGGTGGCTGTGGATTATTTGATTGATGGTGATAGGTTGTTACTTCAATAAGATCGAAACTAAACGAGTAAGGTAAAGGACCCCACCTCTTTTGTGATAAAATATAAAGGGTTGTGTTAATTTCACACCCAATTCTTTATTTTCACACACTTTAGACGTGTCGTACAGTACCCTACGCCACGTACAGGTATCTATATGTGGCGTAGAGCTCCCTACGTTACGTACAACAACATTCTAGGCTGACATTCTGTCAATGATTGAGTGTTGTACGCCACGTATCACACTATACGCCACGTACAAAACATCGTACCAAAAGTACTGACACCTCTGCACAGTGATGGGATGTTGTACGCCACGTACAGTACTCTACGTGGCGTATAGAGGACAATAATATGAGAAGAGTAGTTTGGTACCTGACATGATGTGAATGCTATACTCTACGTACAGTCCTGTACGTGGTGTATAGAGGACAAATAATTGATTTTGCACTCTTGTGATTGTACTAAAAGTGTCTTATACGCCACGTACAGTACTATACGACGCTATAAAAATTTTCAATACAAATCTCGTACAAATAACGAAATGATGTAAGATTCCATTTCTTATATATATAACGAACGAACGTTTATAATTCGTCATTCGCGTTTTTCTTTCTACGAATTCCTATTTGAATTTTATCAGTTGTTTATTGTATTCATATAATGTCATTTAGGGACGTGAATTTCTTATTTGGAGACGACAAGATAGAACAAGATTCTATCGGTCGATCTTATTATGGTGACAGTAAACCTCAGGAGCTGCCTGATTTAAACGAGATACCCAACTTTCAAGCATACAACACGAATAGGATTCCTGATTTAAATGAGGATCCTTGTGTTGAGTCTTTTTACAGTTACGAAAACCAGCAAGAATTTGGATGGGAAAGTTTGCCTTCTTACGAAAACCAGGGTGCACGATCAGATACTCCAGGATCTTTCTACACGATCTAGGGAGCACAATCGGATCCTGTCTCGGCAGAGCGATATGCTGCGCTGGATGATCGATCGTTAGATCAAGAGGTCCAGGCAGGCAGGTATCGAGCCTCCTCCCCTTCCGCCATCACCTCCCCGACAGGATCCGTAGTTTATTTGCTTTCCTTGTACTGTACAGACACTGTTTATGTATATATTGTGATTTGTTTTGATTGTTTGTTTATCTTTTTAATTTGTATATAAATTGTATTTGTGTTGATTGATGTTATTTTTTTGGCAAAACGAAAATAATATTAAATTAATGAAATTAATATTAAAAACTAAAAACGTTAATAATAATGTTATAAATGGTGCTTAAATCATTAGACATTAAAAATGTTCAAATTTATAACATTACAAATTTTATTTCAATTTTAAGTTTAAAAAAAAATTTGTTTTAGTCTTAGACGTGTCGTATATTACCATACTACACGTATAAGAATTCAATGTGGTGATGGGAAATAAACAAGACATTTTATTCAATAAACCTATACTCCACGTACAGTACTCTACGTGGCGTACAACATAGAATTTAACCAATCACATATCAGAATTTAAGGTTGCAGGTGTCAGATGCCGTACACCACGTAGAGTACTGTATGTGGCGTACGACACGGAGATCAAAGGTTGCAGGTGGTGTTGTACGCCACGTAGGGGTTTATACGAGGCGTATTAAAAAAGGGGGTGTTGAATTAAAAAAGTGAGGTGTGTGAATAACCATTCCCAATATTAAATCTATGAAGATTTACTTTTTTAAATGTATTTGAATGGATTATTTTAGTTACTTAAAAAATTAAGATTAATGTTCATTCATTTGAGAAACCGTTCTTGTTACTCTTGTATGATAGTAAGATATACGTTTGTATATTCGAATCTGAATTCAAAATTTCATAAATCCAAATATCAAACTTTTAAAATTTTGAACACGGATTTTAATTTTAGTATCCGAAATGTTCGAATATACAAATCTTTGGATATTTTAATATGAACACACCTATATAATCATACACCTTGTTTAAGATATAATGCACCACTTTAAGATAAATTTAAATTATGTAAAAGCTTGTATGAACAATGTTAAACCAACTAGATGTTCTAGAGCCAAACCTTTCAGGACCAATTTGAACTGTACTTATTTTCAAACCGAGCATGCTTAAATATAAACTTAATCGATTTATAGCAAAGTATTCCGGGCTTTTTAAGCAAACTATTAAGTTATTGAACAATCCCAACTCAACATGAGTAGTACTTGTAGTCTTCCACTACTTGGTTCTTGTTCTACATGAATAGGGGTGTAAACGAACCAAGGCAGCTCGTGAAATACTCGGGATCGGATCGGTAAAAGGCTCGAACGAACCGAGCCTTAACGAGCCCGAGCCCGAGCCCGAGCTCGAGCTTTACATATCGAGCTCGAGCCGGCTCTCGAGCCTTAACGAGCTTTTTGAAAATATAATTTTTATTTATTATATTAAGTGTTTAATTATAAAATTAATTATTTTTATATAAAAAATTATGATAAATATATTTAAATAAAATATTTTATGTTAAATTTAGAAAATATAATTATAAATATAATAAAATTAGTAATTAAAGTAAATAAATTAAATCTAAACGAGCCGAGCTCGAGCCTGAAAATTTTCTAACGAGCCGAGCTCGAGCCTAGTAAATAAAGCTCTTAACGAGCCGAGCTCGAGCCCTAGTTTATCTAAACGAGCCTAGCTTGAGCCTTAACGAGCTCAGGATCGGCTCGGCTCGTTTACACCCCTATACATGAACTAGATTTTTTATTAAATGTATAAATTTCCAGATAATACATTCATCAACATTTCAAAATTAAAAAAAAAATTACACTTTGGAGTGTATAACTAAATAAAAACCAAGATTAAATAAACTTCATTGTATTATAATATATACAATATCAAGTTTCATACACAAGAAATGGATTAAAACATAAAGTGAAGAACAATCACTTAAACATGCAATATGAAGGATTGATTTAACCACAAAATTTTTTTTTTTTTACATAATTGGTACGTGATTAGACATTTATCTTTTCTTGATAAAGACTAATGGAAGGAAAGATCGAGGATGTAGTAGATGACTATGCAGTTGGCTGACACTACGGTTGTTAGGTACGATTAGTGTTTTTCTTTCGATTTGTGTTTGTTATAGATCCGGAAGATGAGGGCTTCAAATAACTTGGGGGTTTGTAGGACTCATAGATGAAGATCGTAACTTGAAGGAGATGATAACTTTCAAGACGTATATAACATATATAAAGATATTTTAAAAAAATTGGTAAATTAAATACTAATTTTAAATATTAAAAATGAAAACGAATCTACAAGTCTAACAACATAATAGCTTAAAATATGGCTAGTCATAAAAACGTTTACCACCTGGTTCACCGGTTAGGCTATTGGGTATGCCCCATTACCTACTCACTCCACGTATGCGCCACGTAGGCGCTCACAACAACCACTCACCCACCATTTTGGTGGAAATGTCACATTACCCACTCATTCCACGTCATCATTCATTTTTTTAAACTTTTATATATATACAGGTGAGTGTGTGTGTGAGAGAGAGAGAGAGAGAAAGAGAGTAAGGCGGTCTCATAGTTGCCCCAATCACGCCTCCCCCATCCAAGTCCACTCACGCCCTAAGGGAGCGGTGTGCCACACCCCCTCACGCCCTACCCACGCCCACTCAAGAGGCATACCCACCAGTCTTATAATACCCAAAACCATAGGCCGATTGAAAATACACATGCAATGATCATGGTCATGTACGTGATACCATAATTTTACTTTCTTTTTTTTGTTAGGTAACTAAATTATTTCATATAATATCCTATTTTTTCATCATTCTTACCAACTATATTTATTACCCTTATTCACATACAAATGTGTAACCATCGTCTATTTCTCACTCCATTACCATTTCTAATTTTTCCGTTTCTTCTTCCTCGATCTCATGTTGTGACCATGGTCACGTAAGAGGCATCCCCACTTGGTCACCCCCAAAGTGTAATGATGGTGAGAGGCGTGAGGGGGTGACGAAAAATGGTTAAGCTTTTTTCTCGCACATCATAACACATAGCCTTATAGTTATTCGAATCTTATGAATAGCTTTACAACCACTTCCACAGTTCCACCACTATCCGTCATCTTCAACGTCACTTTTATAAAAGCTTTAGGAGCCATCTCTTTATATTCTCTGTTTTTCCAATACAACAAAAACTTTAAACCTAAAATGTCCAATCAAAAGTTGACACGCGATCCCACCAAACAGTGTCATGTTGGTGGTGGCATTAGACTATTGGGTATGCCAAGTGACCCAATCACTCCACGTATGCGCCACGTAGGCGCCACATAAGCACTCACCACAACCACTCACCCCACCATTTTGATGGAAATGCCCCATTAACCACTCACTCCACGTCATCATTTCTTTTTAAATTAAATTGAGATATAATTTAATAAAAACAAATTACAAATTAATAAAAAAAATTACAAACTAATAAAAAAAATTAATAAAAAAATACAAACTAATAAAAAAATTAATAAAAAAATTACAAATTAATAAAAAAAATACAAATTAATTATCTCTATATTTATTACGAATTTTATCCTTTTCCCGCTCGGCAATTTCGCGGTCGAGCCCGGTTAATTGTTCAAACCCGTGCGGTTGTTGACTCGAACCATAATCGGCGAATGTATAAAACCCTTGTTGTGGGCTTGAATCAAAATTCGGTCGATAACAGTTTGAATCAAAAAAAAGATTTATTGGAGAAGGGCTAAAGACCCAATTCGGAGGTGGCGTGTTAGGGTTTCGGTTAGGTGGAGTGTTTGGGTTATACTAATTTGGGTTTTGGTTGGGATCCATGGAAATTATTTTTTTGGTTAAGAAAGTTTGAAATGGGAAGAGTGTGTATTTTTTTTGTGTTGAATGTTTGAAATGAGAAGTTAAAATTTTTTTGGGTTTAATGTTTGAATGGTTTAAATAGGTAAAAAAAAAAAAATTTTTTTGGTTCACCAACGGCTCCCTCCAACGGTAGGAATTAAGCCTCACGCCCGTTGCTTGACCCACGCCCCTCTCACGCCACTAGAGGGGCGGTGTGCCACGCCTGTAACATCTGTGCCGGAATCGTTACTGGAACAGTAAGTTGCACTGTAGATTGCACAGTAACTCAGGTACACTTTACGTGAAAACTATATTATGCTATTGATACATTTTGATTTAACATGAAACTATTAAACGATTGTCTGAATCTGACTGAATCCTTAGGTTTTAACAGTCAGAAAACATGCCAGACAACACAGTGTTGAAACATAGATACTTGATATGATACTATTGTGTATAAACGTATGTGAGGTTAAACAAAACAAAACTATAATAGTTGTTGTTGCGAAATGCTAAACCGACGAGTTATTCGTATAGGTGACGATCTGTACGAATGATTCTGATAGTTTAACGTTCTGAAATAATGACTTAACAGTAGAAAACAAGAATCAGAAAGCCAAACCATCGTCGTGTTCATTCGAATGACGATTCGAACGAATACGCGCGATGGCGACGCGATCTGACGAAACAAAAACGAAAACGAATAACGATACGAACGATCATAAATTTAAGGAAATAAAATATTTCCTATTTTACAATTTTGAAACTCATCATAAAATAATTTAAACTAAACTATTTTATTACATCGCGAAACAATAAACGAAACGCGTAAAATGATAGAATTCGATAAATAATTAAATTAAACGAAAGTTAAAATAATTTTTAGAAATAAATACTATATATCTATGTAGTTTAAAAATAATCCTTTTATTTAAATTTATAAAATACGCGCGTAACGGCCCGGATACGCGACGAAACTACGAACCGAGTAACCGAAAGTCCGAAACGAACCCTAATACCTACGGGATATAAAAGCCTCAAATGAGGCTAACCACATCATTTAATTCACTTCCTCTCTCTCTCTATTCACCATTTCCGGCCACCACACATACCCACCATTATCAACATTTGAAAGCCCATATCTCCCTCGTTTCTTAACGAAAATCGGTGATTCTTGCGCCCACGCGAAGCCCTTGACGAGCTCTACAAGGAAGTACAACGGATCTAAGCTTTTCACCAGCCAAATCTGAGGTATAATGCTGTGAAAGTCCACGAAATTAGGGTTTTGTTACCTTGTTTGTTCGGCCATACACACACACCTCAAAACGATGCCAACCTGCACGTATCCATGTCCTACAACCTTGAGAGCTTACATTGGTGTGATCATAGACCCATCATCAGTTCGAGTCGAGGAGTAAGGTGCTGCTGAACACAGGTTCGCGAGGGAACGTGGGCGAACCCACACTTTAGGTGGCCGAACCTTCGAACCTATTCGACTCTTGGCCGAACCCTCCACAGGTCATGGGCAGCGAACCCTGCCTCACCAGACCAGACACGAACCCCTCATGCACAAAGCCGAACCTGTGAGGCCTTGATCAAACCAGCCGAACTCTTGGGCCGACCGAACCCTCTACAGACGAACCCTTGTGTCTCCTGCGAACCCTAGTACCCACTGAACCCATGAATGGCCATGTACCCGAACCATAGGCAGACGAGCCTTTGGGCTGGTACACACCCCCGAACCTTAGTGCTATGCAGTAAACCATAAACGAACCATACTCTAAGCTTCTCTAACCGACATGAAGGTACACGAACCCTCTCAATGCAGCGAACCCTTGAACTCGGCTAAGCCCAAAGCCATTCAACGGCGTATTTAGGACAATATTCTAGTATAATTAATTGGCCTAATCATGTGTGGCAACTCAATTGTTGTTACAGTATACTATTAAGTCCAAGGGATAAGCAACCGGCCCAACACTCGGCCCATATCTTTTCTCGGCCCAACATGCAGATGTACCCATGAAATAGCCTAGGTCTAACAGAAACTATTCGAGCTGCTGTCCTTGACCGGCCCAATCCCTAGCTTTCGGCCCATAATGATTAGAACAGCCCAAGTGATATTTGGCCCAAAGATCAACTACATTCTGCCCAAAGTGAATTCGGCCCACATTGATCATACTTGACTCATCTCCTCTTTCGGCCCATAATAATCAAGTAAATGAAATAACACATTAACAAATTTAATGTTTATAACATGCACGGTTTTTTTTGGAACAATCTACTACAAAGATTGTTCTGGTTAAGAAACTAAAGCACATGAACAAGAACGTGACCTTATCTATGTGTCACTAGATTCTTTAACAAACAAGAAGGGGCCGAAAGACGAGTGAGACTCATAGTGTTAGCCAACTTCAGGACTAACACTAACACTTACACGCACAACAACTCTTATAAACTTATACTTATAAACTACAACATCATGAAATCAATACAGGATCGTGAACATTACAACAAAGGGAAAACAAAGAGCGAGCGTATTCTTGTGTTACATAGTCAACTACCAAGGACACAAGGTGAGTTCATTTGTCCCTTTACTAACTATTTTGATTTACTTCGGGACTGAGAAGCATGTTATACATTTTAAACAAATGATTTATGAAATGCTTTTACACTTATTCTTAATGCTTATGCTATAATCTTTATTCCTAAACTAAATGCTTAATGTTTATGCTATAAACTTTATTCTTAAACTACACTCTTGATGCTTATGCTATAAACTATATGCTTAAACTATACGCTTAATGCTTACGCTATAAACAATATGCTTAAACTACATACTCGATACTAAAGCTTGAATACAAATTCCATATGCCAACGCTACATGCGAATGCTTAATACTAATGCTATATGCTAATGCTACATGCGAATGCTTAATACTAATGATATATGCTAATGCTACATGCGAATGCTTAATACTAATGCTATATGCTAATGCTACATGCGAATGCTTAATACTAATGCTATATGCTAATGCTACATGCGAATGCTTAATACTAATGCTATATGCTAATGCTACATGCGAATGCTACATGCGAATGCTTAATACTAATGCTATATGCTAAGGTTTAACACTAATGATTTATGCTAATGCCAAGTGCTAATGCTACAATGCAAATACTATATGCTTATCATGCTTAAATGCTCGAAATGCTTGAAGTGCTCAGAATGCTATAAACATTGAATGCTATAAACTTGTCATGCTAAAACAACGGTTTGGCCTCTCAGTGCTTGCCTCACCGGTTGTTAAACTTTGAATGCTATAAACTTGTCATGCTAAAACAACGGTTTGGCCTCTCAGTGCTTGCCTCACCGGTTGTTAAACTTTGAATGCTATAAACTTGTCATGCTAAAACAACGGTTTGGCCTCTCAGTGCTTGCCTCACCGGTTGTTAAACTTTGAATGCTATAAACTTGTCATGCTAAAACAACGGTTTGGCCTCTCAGTGCTTGCCTCACCGGTTGTTAAACTTTGAATGCTATAAACTTGTCATGCAAAAGCAACGGTTTGGCCTTTCAGTGCTTGCCTCACCGGTTGTTAAACTTTGAATGCTAGAAACTTGTCATGCAAAAGCAACGGTTTGGCCTTTCAGTGCTTGCCTCACCGGTTGTTAAACTTTGAATGCTATAAACTTGTCATGCAAAAGAAACGATTTGGCCTCTCAGTGCTTGCCTCACCGCTTGTTAAACTTTAAATGCTCTAAACTTGAATGCTAAAGCTATTAACTATGATAGAACATACTAAATTGGCCTCTCAGTGCTTGCCATGGGGTGTTCTACATAGTTTGGACTTGAAGGAACAGACCGTCGGCCTCTCAGTGCTTGCCATAGGGTGACCTTCATAGTCATGACTTGAGGAGTAGACTGATGGCCATTCAGTGATTGCCATACAGTGATTCCTCAATGTTCACTCATGCTATAAACTTAAACACAATGCTAAAGCTATAAACGAAATGGATGGTAGGTAAGACTCTTAATTATCATTAACAGCAATGTCCTATGCGACTTAGTATGTGGTGGGACGGCGTCTGGGCGGGTCGTAGGCTCGACTCAGGGGTATGCCCTATATATAAGCATACCGAGTTGTATGATACAGGTGGTGTTAATGAGATTAAGGTCGTTACCTAGGGGAAACATGAATGCTTTTGGGTCAATAACATAAACTTTTAAACATGATGCTTGTTAAACTTATATTGAAACTAATGCATACAAATGCTATAGACTTGTAAACTTTGAAACAGTAAACTAAAGTGTCACACCCCCAATTTTCAACTAACGGAATCATACCGATTGGGACGTGACAAACCAGGATCTCAGATCATTAGACATAACGAAGACCTCCATATGATTTTCAAAACATACTTTGGTCTAAAACTGTAATATCAAAGTTCTAGCGTTGCGGAAACGTTTTTAAAACCTAAACAACCATAACGGTTTGAAAACTGTAAATTACAATGCAAAGTTTCAAATGTTCAAATCCAAATAACTGAAATGTAAAATATGCATGCGACTCGATCTCCTAGTCCATGCTTGCTTGCTTGTGTACCTTAGCGTCCTGAGAAAACATGTAAATCAAGTCAACACAAAGGTTGGTGCATTACACAGGTTTAAGTATTCACAAATGTTTGAAACAAATGTTTGAACAAAATGTTTGCAGATAACATAATCACACATGCATAGTCATGATAGCTAGTCATTTGTACTATTTACATAAGTGGTCGACACCGAAGCTGACTGTTGCATGCTATCGCATGTTTTGCCTTGCCACTATTGTCTAGCATAAACAATAGTAATGTGAATTGGCTAGTCAAACACTTGCGTAGATCCCACCTACCAAGTGAGGTTTGTCAAACCTAATAGATCTATTTCCAACTACCACGCTTTGCACTACGGCAAACTAAACGGTTCGAAATGTAAGAACTTGTAATGTTATGTTTGCACTTAATGTAAACAGCTAACTCATGCAAGTGATATGTATCTAAAGTGTTTGTTGCACATGTTTTCTCCCCCAAAACAGTTAAAATAAGAAAGGGGCCGTGTACGCACCTTTGATTGTGAATAGAATGATCAAACACGTGAAATTGCGCAGAAAGTCCTCTTACGAAGAACCTGTGTTTTAACAATAACTTAATGTTATTCGAGATGTCGTTTTGTGCTTGAAATCACATACGTGTCAACACACGTATGTTAGATAGTTAGAATCGTGCATACGTAAGTACATATGACTTTAGAATCATTTAAATAAAACCATGTAATCGTTTATGACTTTATTTAAATAAACGTAACCCTTCGCGATTATTTTTTCGTGTCAAAATATAAATTTTATTATTCTAATATGTTTGAAATTGAGTTATGGTTCTAACGAAATTCGAATGGATTAAATCGGAGTTCGTACGCGAAAGTTATTGCAAAAATACCAAAAATGGTTCAAAACTCAAAAACTGTTGGAGCACGGGTTCGAACCCGTGACCTCCAACCCAACACACACATTCTACCATCTCTTCTACTTTAGATTTTGTTAACAAATTGGGTTTTTAAATGTGTTAAGCCCAATCGGCCCACTGATCTCTTTGCTAATCATAGCCGAAGCATATGAACTCCAAATTGGTCCCTAATTCAACTGAATTCAAACCCAATCTTCTAGGGCTTCTGTTCCATGGATTTAGTCGCATCTATAGGTGGTTTTAATTCACCTAATGATTCGGATAAAGACCTCAAAGCAATCCCGAATTAAATCATGTTCGAGCAACCCAATTCTTAAGTCCATTATCCGAATTCGACCTTGTCAGACCTCAAATCCATAGGACTTTCCCTCCCATGATCAAAACGAATATATCTGTCATTTTTAATTTGATTATCAAATCCATTCCTACAGAAAACCCCAATTCGTATTACACCATAAACCCTAGAACATAAAATCATTTAATTAGGTGTACTATGATCAAATCAACTTAGGGGTATCCTTAGTCGAGACCTTCTGAAACTACTAGCATCATTCAATTCGATTTTTGAATTTACTTAAATCAAAATCCCCAAAACAACTTTAATGATGAACCCTAGAACTCTATCATTTACAATTCGCTATCATTTCATGAAATTGATATATTTATTTCCTTAAACGCATTACTCTGAAACTTTCTATGTGGTTTAATTCGACTATTAATCCATTTAAACAAGAAACCCCCAAATCCGTTCTTAACATAAACCCTAATAATCAAAACCGAACAATTCGATGTTAAGACCATGAATCATCATGGGGTTATGCTTGATCGGCATTCTCTGAAATTACTAATGTGGTTTAATTTCATTTTAAAATCCGTTTACACTAAAATCCCCAAATCTTTATATTCGAAGAACCCTAGAATTCGGATTCTTTAAATTCGACAGTATGATTAAAAATCAACATAGGAATTTTGTTAATCGGAATCCTCTGAAGCTAAAGGTAGCAATTAATTTGATTCTTGCATCAATTTAAATCGAAATCCCCAAATACGTTTATGATATGAACCCTTGAATTATAGTTCATACGATTCGATGTTAACAGCCTAAATTGACATGGGGTTTTCCAAATCGGCAGGTTTAGGTTGTATGGGAGTAGGTTCTTACCTCGTTTGATGTTGATTCGATGTAGTTCACTTAGAAGCCCTAGTTTCGGCCCTCCAAGATTGAATCCTTCTCTTCGCAGCTTCTTAGATTAATTGATTGTATGAGAAACCTTCTAAAAGTGCCGATGGAAGTTTAGGAACCTCAAATTTGATACATTGTTGTCGAATTATACCGATTTGATATGGAATAGCCACGGTCTCGTCATTATGGACGAATTAAGTGATTAATTTCGACAATTAGTGATGATTAACTTCTGATAACCGACTAATATCATTAGTGAGAGTTAAGTGAAGGTTTAATTTGTTTAATTACGGGTAATTAACTAGAATTTCGGTTTCACTTGATTCTTTTGCCGAATTTTGACTTGTGGAAGTCAAAATTAGTCATTTTACCCCATTACAAGTCAAATTCTTGTAAATTGGATATTTCTAAACCTTATTTGATTAATTAAACATTTTCTAGTTCAATTTTGTTTAATTTCAGATTATTTCTGTCAATTCCTGACTAACGGGGTTAATCCGAATTTGCCGGATTGTCACATAAAGCAATGATGAAGAATGAATCGAATGGTAGGTAAAATGCTTAATTATCATTAATAGCAATGTCCTATGCGACTTAGTATGTGGTGGGACGGCGCCTGGGCGGGTCGTAGGCTCGACTCAGGGGTATGCCCTATATATAAGCATACCGAGTTGGATGATACAGGTGTTATTAATGAGGTTAAGGTTTTACCTAAAAGGTTTGCAAAAAGCTATTTTACAAATACTAAAACTACATGAACTCACCAACCATTGTGTTGACCTTGTTTTTCTTACATGCTTTCTCAGGTGACGCACAGGAATAGACTTAAGCTTTTGGATTGCATACTAGGATGCCAGTTAGCAGACCTAGTAGACTTTTGGAGAAGCACATATTTTGCTATGGATGCGAATCACTTTTGATATCTTGTACAGATACAAGATAGGAAACATATGATTCTTTTGTTAGGTTTACCGAGTTAAATTACTGAACATTGATATTGTAATTTAACTTTGTAATCCTATTTTAATGTTTGATTGTGCTTTAGTTATTCTTAACATTGATGCTATGTAAACAATCTAATCATCATGATTATCACTCACGATATCGCGCCCCGAGAACCTTCCGCCCGACGGGGACTTCGATCCAACCCCGCCGGCTCGGGGTGTGACAACGCCGATCCACGCCCACTCACCCCGCATACCGGACAGTCTTACAGCTAATAAGTTGGTAAGGGAATAGGTGACTAATAGGCTAGGAGTTCCGTCCATCTGCACTAGTATGTAGTTTGGGCATTCTTTAACCATTAGCCCATTAGGGGCCGCGTACGGAATACCTAGTAGTTGATTAGTTGGCCGTTCAAAAAAAAGTTGGTAAGGGAAGGATCAATAAAATTTTTCTTTCATGACAAACAAAAATAAACTCCTAATCTTTTTAAAACATGAATACATTTTTCATATGTTATTATTTTTCAAAAAAACTGCACCACAAAATATAGAATTTTATATCACTAATTTGAATAGCATTCGTATATTAAAAACTGTAAAGTACCACCATTTGACGTGGCAAAATAGGTATGTGATAAAACACATATAGACATGTTTAGCAAAAAGTATAATTATTAACTTTTTACTTTTTTAAAAATAGTAAAATTTAGAAGGTTATGATTTGTTATTATTATTTTTCTACTAATAGAACAATCATGTTTAAATTACCAAATCAAGTGTTAAACAAGTCATTTTCATGTTTTATATTTGCACTAATCACGTTGTTTATAACGTGTTAAACACAATAAGACATGTTTTGACAGCCTTACAAAAATAAATTCTATTGGCAAAACTAAGAGCTTATGGAATAGGTTGATTTAAGATTATTTCAACTCTTTTTTAGTCCGCCCAATTTATATTTAAATTTTAAAGTTAGGCCCTATATTCATTTCAATAATAAAATCGCAAGATAATAATTTAATGATTAACTATTGTCATGTTTAAATACATATTTTATTTAATTACAACGGAAACGAAATATCTTTCTATTTTATCCTATTTATTATTTTATTGTTTTATAATACTATAATATATTTCAACTCTATATTGATTCATACATTAGTTGAGTTTACTGAAGGATTGTTTGGTAATTTTTTAATAATTTTTAAAATGTTCTCTTAATACTTGATAGTTTCTTAACTGATATTTAAAAGTGAAATCGCCGATTTCTATTGTAATTATTGTTTACATTTAATGGGAATGAAACAAACCTGGATTTGATGACTCATTTTGCGTTGGTGTGAAAAGAGAGAAGAATCGTAACCGTTAATGCTGGTCAGGAAAAGAGAGAGGAACCATCAGCATCCGTTCTAATTACATATTTCTAACATTAGAGCGGATGCCGATGATTCATAAGAAAAATCATATATAATAAGTTAATAACTAACTTAAACAAGATAATCATACATGTGTGGGTGTTTGAATGATTAGCTTTGTAAGAAAACCTCTATAAACAAGAAAACTAAAAAATCTCCTCTTAAATTTAGCTGGTGCCGTGGTGGATGACATGCATCTTTTTTATTCAATATTTTATTCATCTAAGGTATATTTACATGGGAAAAAGATCAAATAAGATAAGTTTTTTGCCTAAGAAAAGTAAGAACTAAAAAGAATTTGACACGTGTCACATAATTTAGGTATAAAATCTTATTTTTTATGCTAGTTTTTTTATTTTTTTGTACTAGATTTGTTCTATATTTTTTATACTGGATTTTTGTGGTTTTTTGTATTAGATTTTTGTTTTTTGTACTATATTTTATTTTTTTTGTACTGGATTTTTTTTGTACTAGATTTTTTATTTTTGTATTAGATTTTTGATTTTTTGTACTGGATTTTGTTTCCTTTTGTACTATATTTCGTTTTTTGTATTGTATTACTGTTTTATGATGACACATGTCAAATTTCTATTGGTTCTTATTCTTCTTAGGCAAAAATCTCTTCTTAGTGGATCCAACCCCTATTTACATGATAATAATGTACAACTAATACATTTTTCATTTTTTTGCTAATAAAACTCAGATCATATTTAGGATTGTTTATTTACTTTAATAATATATTATTTTTGTCAAAAATACTTATCAACTTATTACTTTCTAAAAATGAGTTTTAAACAAAAATGTTTAGATTAACTTCTAATAAATATTAAAAAGTTAAAAAAAAAACATTTCAACAAGACATGAATTATAACTTTTTAAAAATAATTTTTTAACGTTACTTAAAACGTCAAAACAAAAAAGATTTTTGTTGATATCAAACATTTTTTTAAATAAAAGCTCAAACATGCTTTCAAATTTTTAGCCTCTTAAAAATACTTCTTAGTTATTTTACATTTTTACCTTTAACACACATTTTGTCTGATTTTTATGTCATGTTGTGATGTTTATAAACACATTCAAAAAAATCAAAACAAAAAATGATTGGAAAATGAAATAATAATAATAATAATAATAATAAAATAAAATAAAATAAAATAAAAATAAAAATAAAAATCATTAAGAGTTCTTTCTTTAGAAGTCCAACACGAATCTTGTTTTTAGCATCTCTCACTTCACATACGCAGATGGTTAATGTGATTCTCTGGCAAATTATATTTTAATTTAAGCACAAATCATGGTAACTAATTAATGTATTTCTTCCGATTTTAAACACTAAATTCAATCAAAATCCAAAAATATTCCCCCCATAAAACACATCATACAGTGTTAAAATAAAAAAAGAAGAATAATTTATCATGCAACGTTAAAATAAATAAAGAGAAGAATAATTTTAGGTTCCTTTTATTTGCACCTCCAACCTTTTTAATGAAAAAGATTATTTAATAATAAAAGATTGTATCTTTTTATACATACTCAACAAATATAACAAATAAACACACAAATATGCATATTATATTCTCACTATTCAGTACGTTTTGGGATAAAGATGAATACAAATCTTATCCCTATCCTAGTTGGGTTACATAAGCTTCTTTGAATGAGTCATTAGCTCAAATTTATCGTTTAAAATTAATCATTTCAACGATTTTAAAGTTTTTCAGAAAATAAGTAAAATAACGTTGAAATTAGTCAATTTTACTTTTGATACTTGTGCCTACACATATATACATTATTAGCATTATCAACCCATGTATTACATGAGTTGAATAAATATGACATATTATAAACAATAAGTTTTATAAAAAATTATACATTATATTTATCAGCTATTGTTGTATTACATGAATTGAATATCTAAAAATAATAAAACAAATAAAAATAATATTCAATATTTATAAAATTATATTTTAAGATAATATATAATTTAAATCTTGTTATAGTTTATCAAGTTTTAATAATTAGTAATTATTAGAATAAGAATAATTATATTTTTTAATACTTAATTATCAAAAATTGTTAGAATTTACCTGGAAAGTGAGGTAAAAAACAAAGGTGTGACAAGTCTCTTCTAAATACACTCTTTCATTAGAGTATCTAGATACCAAAGAGGCATTGTCTCAATGGTACCCCAAGATTCTTTCAAATGAGAGGTCTTGGGTTCAAATCCCTCCTGCAGCGAAAAAAGGGGTCTGTGGGGGGTCAGGGGGTTTTCCCAGTGGGGTTTCCTCCTGAGGTGGTTGTGGTGGCTCATGAAAGGTTCAGGTAACTAGACCTTGGTAACATGGCCTGAAAACAGTATCTAGATATACGTGCACTGCAAATGATGCAGTCATACTCAACAAATATAAATAAAAAAAATAAAGAAATAAAAACTAAAATGTCATATATTAGAAAACGCCGGTCACTTTTAAATTTTAATGTTTTACTACTATTAATTAATATACTTGGCTTGTATACAAATTTACTAGCCATAAAGGTAAAAGTTGTATAAAGGGTGAGTGTGGTTTTGGTGCGATTTAAAAAAAAAAAATGATTAAAATGTACAAAGTGTTGTTATAATGACGCATGCATGTTTATGATAATTAACACGTATAATGATAATGCACTACTAATGTAGTAATTGTCAACCATCCATATTGTTATATACAATGTTTTCACAACCGGACTGGACGTCGAACCGGTCTTCTTACTGGTCAGAGCTCGGACCGGTCAGACCGGTCGAACTAGATTTAAGAACCGGATGATTTTATATACATTTTATAAATATATATATATATATATAATAAAAAAATAAAAATATAAAAAAAAAACGGTTCAACCACCGGTTTTCCGGTTCAACCGGCCGGTTCACCCAAAAACGGTCCAGAAACCCCTAACCAGACCGGTCCGACCACCGGTTTCCTGTTCGACCGGTCCGACCGGCCGGACCGGTCCGGTTTTCAAAACATTGGTTATATACTATTAAATGTTATAGTAAAAGGTTCTACTAAAAAGTTTTTTTTTGTCTAATAAGATTAAGAAGGATTTTTAAAAACTCGAAAACCGACCCAAACAAATTCCGATTGAATTCATTTTTACATTATTGAAACTGGCTTGTAATTCCCTAAAACTTTAACCTTAAATCATAAACAATAAATGAATTTATAAGGTAAAACCGAAAAGCTAAAATTTTTCATTAAAATCCAAACTTAAAATTAATTGTTAAAGCTAAAACCAAAAATCAAATATTCCAATGTCATCGAAATGATTCAATCGGAATTCGTTTCGGTCGGTTTTATATATTTTAAAAATCTTTTTTAGCCTTTTTAGACAAAATAGACTTTTTATTTGATCATTACCCACATGTTTATAGCTACATTTATTTGAAATTACATACTTACATACTATTACATATTTGTATATTATAACTGATATTGATATATTGGAATTACGTATAACTAAATAATTGAAGTAATAAAATAGTAATATTACTTTTTAAACTTTTTTATAATGTTTGCTTCCTTTTGTCAAATAATTGTTTTAAACCATGCCATTTAGAAAAAAAAAAAAAACTAGAAGGTATATCATACGAGTTAAGTAAAAAAAAAATTAATAGTTAATACTAAAAATCTACAAAGCATGTATTTTGAGGCAAAATATATTTAAATTACTTACACGTAAATAATTTAAATGGTAAAAAAATAATAAATCCTTTTTTACAAAAAAAAAAATCATTTTATTTAAAAACTAGTTCTAGATAATTTCATATATTATATTAGTTTTGTTTCTTAAAAGCCGTTTTTTATATTAGAATATATTAAAAATTATTTTTATTAAAAAACATATAAATATATTATTTATAATTACTATGAAATACATTTTATAAAAAAAAAACAAGAAAATTAATATGACTATGTATGAGAAATTTGACATGCATTCAAATTTAGTTATTATATATATATATATATCTATCTATTTTAATAAACAAAAATCTTCATTTGCCACTTATCATATTCTAAGGTCATAATGCCACTTGTCAATTTTTTATGCACTCATTTAATTATCACTTATTAAATATATTATATTATCCCTCCTATTAAATCAATTATATTATTTATCTTATTAAATAATTATAATAATAATAACTAATGATATTATTTTTATTTTGAAAATTTAAAAATAGTTTTTATACATTTAAATCGAATCATTTTATTATAAAATATATTTTAAAAAGTTTATAAAATATATTTTTTTCATAAATATCAATTTTTTAAAAAATAAGAAATATTTCAATTTGTTATTTTTAGAAAATAATAGTTTTACAAAAAAAATTCTTAAAAAACAATTTATTTCAAAAAAATGAATATAAACAGAAAAATACGTAAATGATGATAAAAGTTACATTTTTTTGTCTTATATGTTTAACGATAATTTCAAATTAGGTTCTTTAACTTTAATAATTACAAAAATATTACCTTCTCATCTTACTTAAAAATAGTTAGTTCAAATATCTCAATTATTACAAATTAAGAATGTTAAAGATATTACTATTGTGATTAAAAATTTTGATTATTGTTTTATTATCTAAAGTAATTATTAATACATAATTTAATCATTTTATATTAAAAATATCATCATTTATTATTTTAAAATTTTTACCATTAATTTTTTAATATTTTATATTTAATCTGTGTGTTCACACGGGTAATAGACTAGTATATGTATATATTAAAACACATTGAAAATGAATAGTATAGTTTTATGATTTACAATTTGAACACAATAATAATATTAAAGTTTTGTTAAGTTCTGTTTTTCCGATTTTGGACACTAAAACTTTTATATCATATTAAAGTTTGTTTTTTCGATTTTTGCCACTAAAATTTTTATATAATATTAATAAGTATAGTTTTAGGATTTACAATTTGAACACAATAATTATATTAAAGTTTTGTTTTTCTGATTTTGGCCACTAAAACTTTTATATAATATTAATAATAAGTAAAGTTTTGTTTTTCGATTTTTGCCACTAAAACTTTTATATATTATAAGGTTTTTTTTTTTTTTTTTTTTTCTGATTTTGGCCATTAAAACTTTTTAAAGTTTTGTTTTTTCGATTTTGGCCACTAAAACTTTTATATAATATAAAGTTTTGCTTTTTCTATTTTAGCCACTAAAAGTAAAGTTTTGTTTTTTGATTTTGGTCACTAAACCTTTTATATAATATAAAGTTTTGTTTTTTCGATTTTGGCCACAAAAACTTTTAAAAGTTTTTTTTTTCGATTTTTGCCACTAAAACTTTGATATAATATAAAGTTTTGTTTTTTCGATTTTGGCCACTAAAGCTTTTATACAATATAAAGTTTTGTTTTTTTTATTTGGCCAATAAAACTTAATAGTAAAGTTTTGTTTTTTCGATTTTGGTTATTAAAACATTTATATAATATAAAGTTTTGTTTTTTTGATTTTGGCCGTTAAAACTTTTTAAACTTTTTTTTTATTTGGCCACTAAAACTTTTATATAATATAAAGTTTTGTTTTTACAATTATGCCCACTAAAACTTAATAGTAAAGTTTTGTTTTTTCGATTCTGGTCACTAAAACTTTTATATAATATAAAGTTTTGTTTATTTGATTTTGGCCACTAAAACTTTTAAATTTTGTTTTTTCGATTTTGTATAATTTTATGTTTATATATATATATATATATATATATATATAATTGTATAGAGTTTGTGATGAGAGATTTGATTTTCATATGTAACTTATGATTTTGCAAATAATATATAATACCCGTTCTCGGGAGAATACAGTGATAACCCGCCGCAACACGCGGGTGTGATTAAACCTAGTTAGTATAATTGCATAAGAATGGTTTTATGTAGGTATCCAAATAGTTAGACATTTTACGCTCATTTGAAAAAAAAAAAAAAACTCAAAGTTATGTTTGTTTGATTTTGGCTCGATTGTCAACGAGCAAAGATTGTTTCACAAATATTTAAAATGAAATAGGCCGATAAGTAAGCTTTTAAAGAGTAAATATTCATATTTCAAACTTAGTTTGTATAATGCGTCGAAAACATAACAATAAAATAGAAATTTAAAACCAAATATCTTATTAAACTTTCGAAGCATTCACTTTCAGTAAGTACATTTCTCCGTCGTTTCCATAATATGCAAAAAAAATGGACTTTTTATACCAAATTTTAATCTAAAATCGTGCAAAACTGAGCAGAGCCGAGCCGAGTTCGAGCACTAATAACTTGCTCGATTTAGTAAATTTAAATCGATACAAGCAGCTTGGTTGGAAAACGAACCAAGTTCGAACAAATTTGCGTTCGGCTCGGTTTGACTTATGAACAACCTTAATTTTAATTTTAAGTCCATAATTTTTTTTTTGAATTTTTATAACAAGATATTTATAAATAATTTAAAAGTAAAAAATGGGTGTAAACTAAAATTAAAAAAATATAGAGTATATTAACATATGATAATTGTCGTTTGATAACATTTCACTATTAGTCCATACGTTTCTTAAATTACCCATATAGTATCAAACTTCTGATACTTATAATATATATAGTCCTTAAGTTTCAAATTGCTCTCACATAATTAACCAAATTACCCTCACATAAGAATTATATGAGTTACAAATATCCAAAATTTGAGAGAATATGAATAATTTATTAAATCTAAGAAGCAAAATTAAATAATACTAAATCACATGAATTATCTCGGTAATTTACTTGAAATATAAATATATATATATATATATATATATATAGGTTTTTATTTAACAGCAAATGTCTCAATCGTGTGAGCCCACTGTTTTCAGGCCATGTCACCAAGATCTAGTTACCTGGACCTACCATGAGTCCCCATAGCCACCCCAAACCTGGATCTAGTTACCTGGACCTACCTAAATCACATGAATTATCTCGGTAATTTACTTGAAATATAAATATATATATATATATAGGTTTTTATTTAACAGCAAATGTCTCAATCGTGTGAGCCCACTGTTTCCAGGCCATGTCACCAAGATCTAGTTACCTGGACCTACCATGAGTCCCCACAGCCACCCCAAACCTCACTAGAAAACCCTCTGACCTTCCTCAGACCTCTTTTTTTGCTGCAGGAGGGTTTCAACCGAGACTTTCCATTTGGAAGAATCCCGAGATACCGTTGAGGTAAGCCTCGTTGGTATATATAGGTATCAAAGAGAGTATTTCCTCTAGACGTCCGACACAAGGCTTGCATCCCCGGCCCATCTTCCTCATCTCACATGGCAGGCAATTCGCAAATGTTTATTGTGATTCTCCAGCAAATTAGATTGTAAATCAAGCACAAATTATCGTAATTAATGTCTTTCTTCCGATTCAAACACCAAAATCAATCAAATCCCTAAATTCACACATCTCAATTCGCATATTTAACTGCATCCCCGATCATTTTCATCTAATTTCCAGCCCTAATTTTGATTTTCAAGGTGATTGTTTATACTTCTAACTTTAATTTCTTATATTCGTCTAACCAGCTATGTTTGAATCTCCGATTACTGTATTGTTTTACTTTTAACTTCAATGGTTGCGTGTGGTTGTGTTTCTTCCTGATTTTGATTTTGCTGATTTGCAGGAAAACTGGAAAAGTTGTTCGTGAGAGATGTTGCTGGCGTTGAATCGTAATGGGATTTATTTCAGCAACTGTTTGTTTCATTTTGCTGAATGGCATCCGTTGGAGTTCAGCGAAATAGCAGATTAATTAGGGCTTGATTGCCTCCTTCATCTAAGTTTATAGGTCTGCAAAACTGAATTGAATTGAATCGGATCGAATAGATTTCAGCTTTGTTCATATGCAAATATTATCAAAATTGATTAAAAGGAAGTTAAAATCATTGCGTGTGATACTGAAAGTTGAAACTAGCACGCTTGGAGTCAAAAGTCAATGCTCATTTTATTTCTTTAATTATTCTTTTTTTGAGGTGGCAAACCGCAAATGTGTTAGATTGTGTTTAATTAGTTTACAAATTTTCTTTTTAATCATGATGGTAAATGATCACTCTTTAGTTTATTAAAGTTAAAACAGATGTTTATGCAGGAATACTCAGTTGCAAGTGTGATGGAGATGGGGTGTTGTGGTTGTTTTGGATTTTCATTTGCAAAGAAGCAGAAGAAGAATTTAAGGCCAAGGGTAGAAGGGGGAAATTATGTTCTTCAGGGATTGTTGGTGAATCAAGAGGTAGAAGAAGAAGAAGAAGATGTAGAAGATGAAGAAAGTAATAATAATTCGTGTTGTGACAACATTACGGATAATGAAAAAGAAGACCATGACCATGAGGATTTCATAAACCCTGCAAAAAACTCTCAAGAGATTCTTGTTTACAGAACAGAAAATGGTTTGATTTGCAGGGAGTTCCCTGTTAAAGAAACACACAAAGTTGTACGATCAGAGGTAATATTGGAAAAGAACACGGGCTCTATATACTAGTTGAAGAAGTGTTTGAACCTTCAAGGGGGTGGCCCTTGAGTCCTTCTAGCAGAGGTCTCACGTGCAAATCCAGCTTCTACTGGTTTTCTTCCTTTAATCCCCTTGAAGGCTGCCCACCCAGCGCAAACTATGTTATATTCGTCCCAATTGGTTAGCAAAGAATGGCTAGGGTCCCTATAGTTTTCTAATTTCAGGTTGTCATGGTTACCTTGAAAGGAAGTGTTTGATCATTGAATCTGACAACTTAAAATTTGTTTTGCTCTTTTATAGGATGAGAATGGGAACAAGATGGTGAATGAATATGTTCGTGTGTGTAAACTTGGTTCTGGTAGCTATGGCAAAGTGGTAATTCGTTGATTGCTAATATTTATTCCAACACCTTACAAGAAAGTGTAATAATTGACAATCGTTTAACTTTAACTTGATGTTATATAGGTCCTGTATAGAAGCCAGGTTGATGGAAAGCATTATGCTATTAAGGTATTGTTTTTCAAATTATTTTGTTTCATTTTCTAGATTAACTTTCTTTATGGAATAACTAATAACCTAATTTGCTCCAAGCCTCCAACGCTATTTTTAATCTAAGATGTATTGTTATGGTCCATTTTAACCATGCTTAGAATTTTCAGACTGTTCTTGAACATGTGATTCACGTTCACTTCTGAAAATTAGTTAACTGATTAAAATCAACTTTAACTGCCTTGTGCAATTTTTAACCCACCTTTGATATTGTGGAGTTCAATCATTTGTTAAAATAGGAATTAGAAAATTATTTGTTACCATGAGAACATTTGGTGAACACAAAACATGGTGTATAAATTGGTTTCTAATGCAGGCTTTCCACAAGTCTCATTTATTAAAGCTTAGGGTTGCCCCATCTGAGACAGCTATGACTGATGTTCTTCGTGAGGTACTTCTTGCCATTTGTGTACATTTAATGGTCGATTCGCTATTATACATTCAAACTTCACGATGTATTCACCCTCAAAATTCCATGATTAGTTTGTAACAACATTAAGCTACTCCTGGCTGCCAATCATTGATAGATTAATGTTTATGTTTCTTTAATTGACTGTTGCAGGTTTTGATCATGAAAATGTTGAATCATCCCAATATAGTGAATCTTGTTGAGGTGATTAATGATCCCGACACAGATCACTTTTACATGGGTATGTACCATTATAACCTACCTCTCTCTCTCTCTCTCTCTCTCTCTCTCTCTAAAACATTGTTTTGAACTTTTTTATTTTTTCAGTTCTTGAATATGTTGAAGGCAAGTGGGTCTTTGAGGGTGCAGGGCCCCCAGGTGGCCTAGGAGAGAAGGTTGCAAGGAGATATTTGCGTGATATCGTTTCTGGATTGATATATCTACATTCTCATGTACATATCTTTATTTATAAAATGCTCTTTAATCGGTTAATCAAGTACTTTAAATTAGTACTTCGTCTCCTTTTTGTTAAATGTTCATTCAGAAAAATTCATTTTACCAGTTAACATAGTTGTAAGGCACATTAGGTGTGTACATAGGCGCTCAAGTGCAGCGCAGCAAGTGAGTCTCCTCTGGATAGGCGCACTCTCAATCACTCAGTCGCACTTTTTGGCAAAAAATCCTGCCAAATTTAGGCCAAAAATCGTCTGAACAGGTTTAAACATGTCTAAAACAATTACACTAGCCCTACACAAGCTTGAATTCAACCAAAAAGTCGAAGACAGGCTAAACTAGCCATAAACAAGCCTAAAACATGTCTAGAAACCCCTAAAATAGTATTTTTATACTATGCAAATCACTTAAAAAGGCTTCGCTTTTTAAGCTTCTTGCAACTAGGCTCCAAGAGAGGCCTATGAGCCTTGAGTTCGCCTATGTGCCTTGACAACCATGCTAGTTAATACTAATTACAATTTAAAAAATGTTGATAGCATTAATTTTGGTCTACAACATTCGTCCATTGTTGAGGTGTAGTTTAGAATTTAGATACATGAATTATTATTTAATAAAGGACTTGAACTGTACCTTTCTTTGTTCATCTTTTTTTTTTTTTTCTTTTTGAAACTCAGAATATTGTTCATGGAGATATTAAACCTGATAATCTTCTGATTACTGCTACTGGCACAGTGAAGATTGCTGATTTCAGTGTTAGCCAGGTTTTTGAGGTAATTAGCTAGTTTTCAAGTAATTTTAATATATATTAAAATATGAGGGCAATGGAACACCAAAAAAAACCACACACACACGTTTTCCTTATGGGTCCCCTCAAAATGTAGACAGTTCCTTTTTCACTAGTATTTTTAATATAAATTTGATTCTCTCCACTATCAATCATTACTTGATTTTAAGGTAACAAGTATATTATTATACGAATGCACCAGCTTTTGCTGTGAATTTTATCTTACATGACCTGCCCACATGGCCATTTAAATAGTATTTATATATCATTCTTTATAAACTTTGCTTTTGTTTATTAGGATGAAAATGACATGTTATACTAATGTTTCTTTCATTTATTAGGATGAAAATGACATGTTCTTTTAACACTACTTTTTTATTTATTAGGATGAAAATGACATGCTTCGCCGCTCCCCTGGGACTCCTGTATTCACTGCTCCCGAATGTTGTCTTGGTAAGGTGGTTCTCAAGTGACTTCAAGGTTTTCACATGGTGGCTGGATTTGCTTATAGGAATTGATTATCTGATAGTGGATCAGTTTTTTTTTTATTTTTGTAAAAAATATAAACAAGTTCTTCAGGATATTGATAATTGAAATCAGTTTCGTACCAACTGGCAACTGCAAACAGATTTGATAATCTAACTATAAAATAAGATTACTCAATTACTCCATTTTTACCTAGTTTAATGAACTTTTTTGCCCATTTCACAAACCTTTATCTATATGTTTCTTAAACAATTAAAATTTACTGAACTCCCACACATGTGATTATCTAATTATTACAATTTATAACTTCACTAGAAAGACATCCAAATACGGACAGATCGACTCTCCTAAATGCAAATCCAAATACTCTTGAATATTTATACAGTTATAACAAATATATTTTCCATTCTATAAAAATAGGAAAAAGTTATCATGGCAAAACCGCAGATACATGGGCGGCTGGTGTTACCTTGTACTGCATGATATTTGGACAATATCCCTTTCTTGGAGACACACTACAAGATACATATGATAAGGTGTTCAAATTTTTCACATTTTAAGTCATCTTAGTACTTTGTTTTTGTTTCAAATTTATCTAACATTTTTTCATTCTTTTTGTTTCCTAAAATTTATGATGTCTTATCTCCCAGATTGTTAATAATATTGTATTTCTCCCTGAGGATATGAATCCCCTGCTCAGGAACCTTATTGTGGGGCTTCTCTGCAAAGGTCAGTGTTTGTTTTTTCCCTTGCAATCCATGAATTTAATAAATTTTGCTGTTAAAAATGTTAGAATCATATTTGTTCAGTAATATAAATCAGATAATTGATAGTATTGATTTGAACCATGTAATTCACTTGTGTTTTATCGAGGGTCAGTATTTTATTCTAATCTTTATTGTCTAATTGACTGAAATTCAGTTATAGAACTTATAAAAGTTTTTTAAGTCTTCTCACAGAAATTGATTAACTATGCTACAGCCTTAGTTTTAAATTGAATGCATCTTGAGTGCAAAATGCGCTGATGCGGTGTCTAGAGCGCTACACAATGGGTGTTGCGATGCAAGTACATGATGCGCAAATGTTGTGCCACAATTTGCAAGATGCATTGCCATTGCAACATGCGCTTGATGCATGCAACATGACTTTATTTTTAAATTAATTGCAAGTCTAGTATCATGCTACCAATTTATATTTTTTGGTGTTTCTTAAATTCTTGTGAAACTTGATGTTTTTATTTGTATATATATATTTTGTTATTAAAAAAACGCATTGCACATCATGCAGTGGATTTTGGATCAAGCACATCGGAGTGCATTTCTCAATTTAAAACCAAGTCTACTACACATGAAAATTACTAAATGTTTTGGGGTTGAATTTTGAAATGATCATAAAGATCTTTATTTTATGGTTATACCATTTAAATGGATAACAAAACACTTCTTATAATCTTTCATAAGGTAATATACTATGATCATCTTGAAACACTATTCAAATAAAAAAAGTAATTGGTTTGATTTTGCTCTTTAGTTAAATTTTATATCGAAAGCAAAAACAATTGATTCGACAGTTGGTCAAACTGCATGTCGTATCTTTGGGACAAAGGTGACATATGTATACTGCATCTAACCCAAAAAGAATCCTCCTTGTTGCTTCCAGATGTTATGAATAGAGGTAGCAATGTATGCAGGCCTGATGGGTTGGGTAATGGGCAAAAGACAAAACAGTTGCCTTTATTATTCAGTTTGAAGCACGTCGGGTTGGGTTGATTCGAAACAGTATCAAAAAATTCAATCTTTTGCAGTGAATAGCAAGCCTGGAACATGTGATTACAAAAATTAACTTTTTTTCTTATTTTATTTTAAATATTTTTCTAACAAAAAATGCTTTTGTTTCAGATCCTATGCAACGGATGACTCTTGAAGCTGTTGCTTTGGATCCATGGGTCATGGGAGATGACGGGCCAATCCCCGAATATCTTTGCTGGTGCAAAAGAAACAAGTTACAGAGAGAAGAATCTGCTCAAAGCAAAATAGACACTATTAGCCATATTAATTAAGGTAATATTGTTTATTTAGATTTTATTTTGCATATTAAGATCTTCATAATCACGAGTATAATTGTAAATTAGGGTTTGAAGAATCATTGTTAATTTGTGAATCAAATTATATGTTCTTGGTGGGATTTAAAACATTCGTTTGGATCATAAATAGTTGAAGCATGAATCCTAAAGTTGTTGAGGAGTTAGTTTTGTTCTAAGAAAACCTGGGTAATTATATTTGATTGTGGAAGGTTTATTGGAAGTGGGAGAATAAAAACATGAAACTGAAGACATAAGTGGTAAAACTAGCGTTAGTCCCTTTAGCAAAATACTTCTCTGGGTTAAGATACAGTGTTTTTTTAGTTGTGGGTTTCCTTCTGAGCAGGTGAGCTAGGTCACCACGCTTTGTTATTCGAGCGAAAGAGTGATATATTTGTCTAGGTGATCGGTCGTTTTCTATTCAAAAAAATACATATAATGGTTTGTGTTGGGTCGGGTTGGCCACTTTTTTTTAATCATTTTTTTGGGAATTGGACAGGTGTGTATGTTTCCTTTTTAATCACGCCAATTTATGGAGTTAATCATTTTACCTTTCAGATATCTTAACATCACTTTTGGTGAAAGGTAATTCAGTACAAACCATTAGATTATGTGTTGTATACTTGTATGCATGGTTGTAAAAGCCGCAAAGTGCTAGTCAGGCGTCAAGGTAGTCTAGGGATTAATCGGCGTTAAGCGAATTGGAATTTTTATATGTAATTTTACAAATATATATTATATACATACATTAATATCAATAATTCAATATAATACAAATAATTTAAAAAATAAATGTAAACATACCAAGTCAAATACTTCAAAATTCAAACTTAAACATTGAGTTCAAAATTTAGATATGGATTTCGATGTTTAGTGGTTGGATTTGATGTTTTAGATGTTAGATTTGATGTTTTAAAGACATAGTAAGTATTTTGAGTTGAGAAATGTCTCGCATAATCATGGACCTGGTCCTCTTTTTACCTGAAAAAAATAAAAAAAATGACTAGACCGTCTAGAGCCAAATCGACACAGTTGGATGGCAGATGGCTGAGTTTTACAACACTAGTTGTATGGTTATAGAAAGGGATATCCTATATGATATTTTTAAGCATGAAAATGAAGTCTACATGCTTATAGGTTTTATGGTTGATCGAACCTGTTCACATGTCTGACGTGTTAAACCTGTTTATTATTTCTATGTGTAATTTATGGTATAGCTTAAACTTATCATGCGTTTCATGCCAATTAATAATGCAAAAGAGAAATAAGCAATTAATCTTAATATTATAGTTTATATGTAATTTTTTTTTATTTTATACACATTAAATTTTACAACATTTACATTTAAAAAAAACAAAAATAAAGTTTTGGAGGTATGGATTATGTTCATGTTAGCATTAACTCTTTTTATGTTTGAGTTTATGCATTTAACATAACTTTTATGATCTTATCATGTTTGAGTTCATGTTGGGTTCTACAACAAACCCATGAATTGCTATACAAACCTTTTTTTTTTCTTACTAAATATTAATGAGTTATAAAGGTGATTAAAAACTATTGATGTTATCACAATTATAATTTAACTTTTTTTTAAGCATTCAACTTCTTGTATCTGTTCAAAAAATATAACTTTGTATAGCACAAAACTAATACATTTTTTTTTAAATCCTCATCCTAATTTTATTTTAATATGTTAGAGTTTTCCTGTTACAAGCCAAAACATGAGAGCTCAATTCAAAAGGCTAGTCTAATGGGTAAGATAACCCATTTGACTTATAAACCACACATCAATTGTCCATACAATTGATGTGAGACAAGTACTATACCTTGTAATGGTTTCGATCTGTAACAATCGACCCTCCTAAAGAGCCAACGTCCTCGTTGGTCATGGCTAGAGGTGGCCAAACCGGGTTTTTTTTGAACCAGAACCGGTTCCAAACGGTTCCAGTTCCGATCAACAAAGAAAGTCATTAGATTTATGACAATGACTAATTTGTTAAAAAAGGGTCCAATCTCGTTGGTCATGGCTGGAGGTGGCCAAATCGGATTTTTTTGGAACCGGAATCGGTTCCGGTTCCAAACGGTTCCGGTCAACAAAGAAAGTCATTGCATTTGTGAGACAATGATTAATTTGTTAAAAAAGGGTCCAATCTCGAACCTTGAAACACCCCGTAATTCTATGTGTAACGGTGAGACTGATGGGGTTTTGACCGGTGTCATACATTACAAGCATAGTGTTGATTAATGAGTGTGAATAAAATATGTGTATGATGATAAAATATATTGAATGAAAAGATGATACGAGTGTTTTTCATTAGTTTAGAAAAAAAATCGGTCAGGCCTATGACCATTTAGGGCATGCCGCGCCCCAGTCACAGCGGGATTGCAATGGTGATCGTGCTTGACGAAGGCTAATTACCCTCGTTAAATATAGTTTGACAAAAAAAAAAAAAAGGCTTGGCCTGGTCGATCTACAGGTCGATCTACAAGTCGATCAAAATCCCAACTGCCAACAATCAAATTTAATGAATTAAGTGAATTTTGAATTTTTTTTTTCTTTTCCCTAATAATAACTTATTATTAATAATATAATTATTATTGTTTTTATGATGGCAAAAGTCGGCTTCCAAGGCCGAGAACTCGCTCCAAGAAGTTGTTCTAAGGCCAAGTACTCTACGATTACTCGCTCCAAGGAGCTGTTCCGACCTATAACGACTTTTCCAACCTTGGTTTTTACTGCTGCTTAGGTTATTGGTACAAAGATATACTAATAACACTACATTTTTACATTCTTTTAATGTTACAAAATATTTTAAACATATATAAGTAAACATAATGTGTGTGTGATTTGATTAAGTTATTTAAATATGGTGTATAGATAATGGAGATGATGTACGAGTATTAACACACTTTACGACTATTATCGTCATTATTGTAAACAACATCTCTGTTCTTACGGGGTAAAGTTAAAGTTGTCTATATCATATCCTTATCAGTCTCTACATTAACTTTGATAAAAAGACCACCCGTAGCGGTGAAGCCGCGGGACGAGTGGGGCGCAGCGGGGCTGCGGCATCCGACAGGAACACCGCCCCATCCATGGCGGGATTGATTTTGTGAATTGGGCGGCCCCCGCTCCCCGCTTTCCTCTCTCGATTTTGATTGGTGATTGTGGGTGTTTTAAGGTTTAGTGGAGGTGATGATGTGGCACAGTGGGGGAATGTTTTTTAGTGGGGTGACCATTAAAAGGCATTAAGATTTTTAGTGGGGTGATGACGTGCAAAAAATTTCAGTGAGGCGAGATTTCAGTGGGGTGAGTATTACATATACACACTGAATGTGATGATGATGATGATGATGATGATGATGATGATGAGTACTATCATCATTATTATATAAGATTAATACTATTACTATTATGTTATCCACAGCGGTCATCTCACTGAAAATCCCTCTCCATCGAAATTTCCTGCCACGTCATCACCCCACTGAAAACCTTAAAACCCTACAGTGGTCACCTCACTGAAAACCCTTCCTCACTATTCCACATCATCAACAATATTTAAATTTAATTGATTTTTTTTTGGTTGCAAACTAAAAATAAAAGAAAGAATATTATAAAAACTTTAATATTTAATTAAACCATTCAAATAAAAATACAAATAAAATAAAAGTTACAATGCAAACTTAAATAAAATAAACCATTGAAAAAAAACTAACAATTCAAATAAAAATAAAAGTTAACGATATTTATCGAAGATCTTCTTTTTCAATTTTTTTCTAGTTGAACGTTTTCCTCGTCGAGTTCTTCGGGAGGCAAAGCCTCCATCGTTCTGAGGTCGGCTCGGAGAGTCTTCTCCTGGTGAGTGTCTTGTATCTCCGGCACGACTTCGTTTTCAAATTGATTCGGTGACACGGAATCTGATTCGTAAAGACTTTGTTGAAAACCGCTTTGGGAGTAGGAAGCAAAACCGGCTTGGAAGTTTGGTTGTGGTTGGACGTTTGGGTTTTGTTGTGGAAATTGAAAATTTGGGTTTTGTTGTTGGAATTGTTAGATGTTCGGGTTTTGTTGTAGTTGAACAAATAAATTACGAAGCGATTCAGGATCATACGAGAACGGGTTGAATTCGGGATTGGGATTGTTAGACTTAAGATTCATGTTTGTAAAGTTTTTTTTTAAATATAGAGAGAAAGATGAAGAGATTGGGGTGATTTTTTTGTTGAAGTAATAGAGGTAATTATATGGTGGTCATTTTTTTTTTAAATTCTAGCCGTTTCCAACGGCTATATTGCGTGGACGAATAAGAAAGCGAGAAGCAGGGCGGGGAGCGGGGGCCGCTCAAGGGGGTGGTGTTCCCGCTGTTGGCCGTGGAAGGGGGCAAGGCCACGGGTTGGGCTGGGCGGGGCGGGTGGTGCGGATGGTCTTATATAGTTAGTATGGGTATACTATGTCGCATAAAAGTTTTTCGTTTGGGGAAAACCATATAGGTCAAATACAGTTCTAATAAAAATAGTTTAAATTATTGAAAAGTGATAATGATTGTGAAATTGACATATAAAAAATTAATTTCATTTGTTAGAAAAAAAATATATAACCAATACTAAAAAAACCCTTTCATCAACTTTTTTTTACAATTTAATTTCAAGCATTAATTTTATATTAATGACTTTCAATTATTTTCATATTTTTTACATTAAATATCATTTTTACAATAATCAAACTTACATCAAAAAGTATGTAGTATTTTAGAATTACACTTTAAAAATGATTTTTTTTTTTTTGCTAGACTCACATCTATTTTCTGTGTAAGCAACTCTTATGTTACCTTCTTGCAATTGAATTGACAATAAAATCAAATGCAATTTTTAATTAAATATCTATCGTCTTGATCTGACTAAGTTTACCAACCATCTAAATTTTATTTTAATAATTTTGAGTTTTGGTTTATGAAAATTTATATTTTTATACAATAATGTACCTAGGGCATAAGTGTGCCCTCACATGCAATTTTTTTTACCTTGCTCAATTTGATAGTGTTAACATCTATCTAATTTAATAGATAAACTTTCTAAAAACACATATAATGTTTCAAAAAACACATATAATGTTTCTAAAGCGTCTTAAAATTGGTTTAATGTTTCTTTCTCATATTGAATATTCATTTCTTTAACGGCGAAGGTCTCAATCGTGTGATCCCACTATTTGCAGGCCATGTCTCAAAGGTCTTAGTTACTTGAACCTCCCATGAGCCACCACAACCACCCCAGGAGGAAACCTCACTGGGAATACCCTTTGACCCCTCTCAGACTCCTATTTTGCTGCAGGAGGGATTTGAACCCAAGATCTCCCATTTGGAAGAATCTTGGGGTATCATTAAGGTACTGTTTCATTGGTGAATATTTCATATACAATTAGAAAGTAGGTGTTACATAAAGATATTTTTGAGAATGAGATTGTTTTTTGTGTTTATATGTAGTTAGAAAGAATGTGTTACAGAAAAAAAATATTTGAAAACAATACTCTTTTTGTGACCATATACGGTTAGAAAGGTGGTTTTACAGAAATGATTATTTTTGAGAGTGTGATTCTTTTTATGGTTTTATACAATTAGAAAGAATGTTTTACAAAAAAAATAAAAAAATAAAACGAGACTTTTTGTGGTTGTATCCAACTAGGGGTTTACCCGCGCGCTGCTGCGGTATTTCGGTACGATTTCATATATTAAACGTAAATATGTGTATTTCGGTACGATTTCGTATATTAAACGTAAATATGTGTTGTCACTTTGACATAAAACCTTAGGCGGTAGTCATTCTAAACGTGTTCGCTTTACTGATATGAATATTCGATCATGATAGCATTTACAACTTCATGCGCATTAAAATGCATAAAAAGAATTAGCCGCAATGACAATCAATCTATCGTTAGAAATAAATTAACTGTCACTCTTACGTATTACAAATCCAAACATAGGCGCATATTTTTAAAGAATAAAATAAAACAATAAAAATGTTTTCTAATTATTATTATTATTTAAATATTGTTAATGTTTTAATTTTCTACGATTGGGTTTTGTTTTTTCTTTTTTTTTGGAATTTTTTGAAGAGGTCATTTTTAAAGAGGTTCAATTTGATCATGGTTTTATTTTTTTTGCAATTCAAAATTTTCAATTTTGATCATGGTTTTATATTTTTTAGAGGTGTTGCCCATGTTTTACAATGGTTAAGTTGTGTCATTTTTTTAATTAGTGTACTTTTTTTGAACAGCTAACACTAAATACCACTGTTTAAATGAGTACATTGACACCATCTTTTAGAAGGAAACCTACACTGAAAAAACCTCATATCTCAACCTAAAGCATTTTTTTGCTTCAGCCAAGACTCGAACCCAAAACCTTTCATTCGAAAAGTCAAACGGGTACCATTAAGATATAAGCCCTTTGGTAATTAGTGTAGTTTTTTAAGCGGTTAAATTTTATTTTTCTTGTAGTGGTTCCAAAAACAATGCTTCATTTTTTAAGAGGTTCAAGTTTTATTTTTACAGCAGCCTCTATTTTTTTACCGTGGTTTTGTAAATTTTTTTAAACGGTTTGTCATTTTTTAGCGGTTCTAATAAATCAACATCGTTTAATTGATGATTATAATCAAAACCCAAGCAGTTCTCTTCTTATGTTTATTCTACCTATTGATTGAAGTCGTTCAACTTTTTGAAGCGGTTTTCTTTTTGAAATAAAAATAACATTTTGCTTTTTGAAGCGGTTCTGAAATCTGAAAAAAACCTTTTAAAGCGGTTCTTAAAATATTTTTTGAAGCGGGTTATGCATTTTTTGGAGCGGTTTCATAAACATGGTATTCGATTTCCTACCTTTTATGGCGGTTCAGATATAAAAAAAAGCAAAAAAAGAATATTTAACTAATATCACTATTCACGCAATGATTACAGTTGCAAAATGTATATATAGTAATTAGAAAGAAAATGTTAGAGAAAAAGGTTCAATGAAAACAAGTTTATATTTATTTATTTATTTGGTAATCTTTATCTTTATATATTAATAAGCAAACATTATTTTTGCCACATGTTAATTTGTTAGGTTTCTATTGCAATGTGTCCAATTCTTATACCATTATAGACACATGTCATTTCTTTATATTTTCAACTGTTTATCTTTCATATTAAATGTTATTTAATCTTTATTATATTAATTAATTATAAATCTAATGACTAATACTATTATATATATTTTATTAAAAAACACAATTTAATAATTTTTTACAAATTATGACTTTTTTCTAATAATCAAAATTTTAAAAAAATAAGAAATATTTTAAACATGTACTTATAGAAAAAAATATAACTTCTAAAAAATATAGGTTTTTTAGAAAATAAATTTTATCTAAAACAAGTTTCTTACAAAGTATATAATATTTTAGTTTTTAACCCGTGTAATACATGGGATTTAGCCTGATATACAATAAAAAAGAAAGTATTATAAAAAATAATAATAAAGTTTTCTGCTTTGATCGTTTATATTTGGAAGGCTCGTCAGATGCCGTCGCAAGTTTGCAACTCACGTGATTAAATTCAATTTGATTAAAGAAGTCTACCGAATTTGAATGACCAAAATAGATTTAGAGTTGACTTCTTCCAATCTTCATATTTACCTATTTTAATTTATTTTATTAGTTAATTTATGAAATATATGAAGAGTTGCCGGTAAAGATCCACCCTCCTAAAGTGAAGGTCTTGGGTTTGAACCTTGTTAGACGTAATTTAATGTTACCCAGGTTTAAAAAGTATTTATGTTTTTGTTCAATATTAGTTTTTAACAGTTTATAGTTTAGTGTACGGTTTGAAACAAGCCTTCAACATTAATTATTTTATTTATTTATTTTTTATATCAGGTCTATAAAGTTGTGTGTATTAAGTTCATCAACAATACTTATATAATTAAATTATATACATGCGTCTAAAATTTTATTTTTTTTACTAAAACTACTAAATGTCAAATTTTAACCATCTTACAGTAAAATCGTAAGGTTGATTGATTGGTTTAGTTTCCCGTAATTAGGGATTCTGCCTATAATTTTCATCAAATCAGCTAAACCAAACCGTTAAAATATCTAGAAACATGAACACACACACACAAACATATCATCTATCTATATATGAGGATGTTAAACACCTAAATTATGTGCAAAACTCATCAAAACAATATAGTTTTAACTAAATCTTATCAAAAAAAATTATTTTCCCCCTATTTTTACTCCATTATTTTGCACATAAAAATCAAGATAAATCTTATTAAAAATAAATTTTATTTTACTTTTTTATTTTTTTTTCACTTCATTAATTCTAAAAACTATCAATCTAATCAAAACCATGTCGTTTTGATAAGTTTTCATCTAACTTAGATGTTTATCGCCAATGTGGGACTAGCCCACTTGGTAGAGGCTTGCCTCTTAGAATGGGAGGTCATGGGTTCAATTCCATGCAAAGATTTAATTATGGTGTAATTTAGGTGGAGAGGAAGTTTAGTCGTTCAAAAAAAAAAAAAGATGTTTATCAACCTTAAATTTACTTTTGTCATATAATAAATAAGTAAATCTTTTTGTCTGGTTTCACATTTACGTGAGATTAATGCTTATTTTTCTAGCTTTTTTTTCCACCTCTCATATGCTATTCATTTTAATATGATATTAATATTTTACATTTGAAAGGTCTAATATTTTTTTTTTAATTTTATATTATTAAACTACTAACTTTTTAATCTAACACTTGAAAACAAACAAACATACTCAGTATATTCTCACTTTTCAGTAGGGTCTAAGGGGAAATGATAGACAATCGAGAGGCTGCTTCGAAAAAGTCTCTAACTCAAAGTTATCGTTTGAAGTTGATCATCCCAATATTTTTAACGTTATTTTCACAAAATAAGTAAAATAACGTTAAAATTAATACAATTTTACTTTCGTCTCTTGAGGGTCCACCGGCCACACATATATATACATTATATGTATTCACCGCAAATGGGGCGTTTTAATCTAACACTTTGATTGTTTGTAAAACATTAAACAATACAAAGAAACAAGGATTGATTTGCAATAAATGAAACTTTGAGTGGCAGAAATGTAAATTTAGTCAACCATAAAACACAACCCCCTTCTCACTTTCAGTCCATTAACAGGTTTCAGTTTTTTTCTCTTTGTTACAAAACGTACCATTTTATCCTTCTCAAATCTGCCTGTCACACACACACACACACAAACACACACAATCACACACACTTGCATGATTCCCTTCGATTTCCGGTCAAATTTCATCTTATGAACACGCATCCGATTTTTATCAGCTCCGGTGGCTCTGTCATCGCCGGGATCTGCCATGGTTGTACGGTGAGATTATGATCTTACGCCATTGCTATATTCGATCTTGATTGTTTCAAATTTGCTTCTGTTCGTAAATTTGATTCAGTATTTCGGAACATTTTGCGCGTTTTCTAGATTTGATTGATTGAAGATGCAGGATTGATGTGTTAGTGTGTTAGTGTGTGTTGGTTCAGCTTTTCATGTCTGATTTCCGTAAATTTGGGGCTTTTTCATGAAATTTTGATTAACCTAATATGATGGATTGGAATATAGGAGTTAGATTGTAAAATAGTTGGATGCATCAAATTTGGATTTTCGTTTGTTGAGGTGATGACATACAGAAGTTTATAAACTGCAGGTTTTGATTTGCGGGTATAGTATGAGAAACTTGTTTGATTTGAACTTTTTTTTAGGGTTCAACAGAAAGATTATGCAAAAAAATGGTCTAGAATTAATGTTTCTGACAGAAGTTGCGAAGTATTTGGTATAAGTTTAAAAAATTGAATAAGAACTAGAAGACAGAAGTAAGGTAGGAAAGATGAAGCACAAGAGAGGAGATGGTGGTAGTCAAAATTACACATCAAATGATTCTCTTCTTCCCGGATTATACGATGATGTAGCTTTAATATGTCTTGCGAGGGCTTGCGTATACGATTACGCTACACTTGCCTGCTTAAATTCTAGATTTAAGCTCCTTATGAACAGTGGATATTTGTATGAATTAAGGAAACAATTGGGGATTATAGAACATTGGGTGTATATGGTTTGTGATCCAAGGGGATGGGAGGTGTTTGATCCGATTGGCAAAAGGTGGATGCGATTGCCTAAAATCCCTTGTGATGAATGTTTTAATCATGCAGATAAAGAATCTTTAGCTGTGGGTGGTGAATTGTTGGTTTTTGGGCGTGAATTGTTTGAATTTGCAATATGGAAGTACAGTTTGATTTACAGAAATTGGGTCAAGTGTGATAACATGGGTCATCCTCGTTGTTTATTCGCATCAGCTAGTTTTGGGTCAGTTGCTATAGTTGCAGGTGGTAGTGACCAAAATGGTAACATTCTAAACTCAGCAGAATTATACGATTCATTGACCGGTAAATGGGAAATTTTACCGAATATGCATAACCCACGCAGATTATGTTCCGGTTTCTTCATGGATGAAAAGTTTTATGTAATAGGAGGAATGACGAATCCAAATGATTCGTTAACTTGCGGGGAAGAATTCAATCTTAAAACAAGAAAATGGAGAAAAATTGACGGAATGTACCCTAATGTAAACAAGGCTGCAATGGCACCACCTCTTGTAGCAGTTGTTGATAATCAATTGTATGCGGTTGAATATTTAACCAATATGGTTAAAAGATATGATAAAGAAAAGAATTCTTGGGATGTTTTGGGAAGACTTCCAGTTCGGGCTGATTCGTCTAACGGTTGGGGTTTAGCGTTTAGGGCTTGTGGGGATGAACTTTTGGTTGTGGGTGGTCAAAGGGGACCAGAGGGTGAAGCCATTGTTCTTAACTCATGGAGCCCAAAATCCAGGGTTAAAAATGGAATCTTGGATTGGAAGGTTCTTGGGGTTAAGGAACATGCTGGTGTGTTTGTTTACAATTGTGCTGTTATGGGTTCTTAAAGCCCTAACCATAGGTTTATTTTTCCAGAAATTGTATGATTAACTTTTTTTTTCTCTCATTTTCTTGGTTTTGTGTACTTTCTTTTGTGCCAATAAACTCCAAAGGCATGTTACTATGTTACATTGATAGTAGTACATTACTGCTGGCCCCACATTGTCATGCATTTTATGTGAATAAGATGGGGACTTGGCCCTTGGGTAATCACTAAAGTTAAAACAACATACAATCATTATTTTTTTATTAGGGGGACGGCCGGACGGGTGATTGCAGGTTAGGAGGGTGGGTTCCATAGGGTCGTCTTCAAGTGCTGTGGTTTAGCCATGTTGGTTTTGGTTGCAACTTAAATTGCCGCAGATCAAACGAAAAAAAGCTGAAATAGATGGATAGATCGCGGAGGCTTTTGATTGATGAAGGGTTGAGAGGGTTGCATTGCAAGTGATCAGAGTAGTTTTAAGTAAAAATAAGATTACACAATTTAATTGGATTATGGTAAAATCGTCAAGGGTTGTGTCTATTCGCCATTAGTATTATACATTTATGATATGTCTGAAAAACTTTATTTTTACAAAAATTAAGCAAAATAAAGTTAAAATTAGTGTAATTTTACTTTTGCTCCTTAATGGTCGACACACATATACTTTATATGAGCATACCGTACACGGAGGTCTCATTGGAAGCAGTCTCTCTATTTCTATAGGGTAGAGGTAAGACTGTCTACATCTTATCCTTCTCAGACTGTACCTTAGCTTTGCTAATGGTGTGATATACTGAGTACGACGATGATGATGTCTGAAAAACTTCACGTATGTGAATATTTGGTTGCATGTCTACTTATACTTGCGTATAGCTTGTCGTGTATCTATTGTACTTGTATCTAGTTTTCTATGCGTCTAACTCATGGTTTAGTTACTTCTTATGGACTAAAGAGTAAAATAAATATGCTAAGATGACTATACATATAAACTTGTAAAATAGCTTCTTTATTGCATTTGTTCTAAAATCAATAATATGTTGAAAACAACATAATGTATCAATTGCTTTAAATGAATGTAAAGAAAATAAAGAATCAAAATTGATTGTCAACAAATACATGGTTATGGTTGGGGTTTTATCGATTATGTAACTCCCTCATTTATGTAACACCATCAAGTTTTAAAGGTTAAGTTGTAACATCTCTTTTAAACATAGGTTATAAATAGTTATAATATTAATTAATAATCAAAGATACTAAAGACGCTTTGTCCTAGCGGTAACCCTTGAAAGGTCATGTGTTCAAATCCCTTTTAAGGCGAAATAGGGGTCCTTGAAAGGTCAGCGAGTTTTCCGGTACGGTTTCCTCTTGGGTGGTGGTGGGGTCTTAATGAAGGCCATGGTAACTAAACATTGGTGACGTGGCCTGAAAATCAGTGATTCACACGTTAAGATAAAATGTCATTCAAAAAAATAATTAAAGATAATGATATAAATGAAAGAGAAATATAGGGTTTGTGATTGTACGGTACACATTTGAATCTGGATCTAGATATGGCTCCAATTATGATGAAAACAGGGGTGGGGTCAAAAGTTTGTTTTGGTAGTTTATGAGTGGTAAGATGTGGAGGGGGTTTCACTTTCCCCCACCACAATGTCAAATATTAGCTGTGTCTTTTGACACTTCATCTTTACCCAATAAACCAAAGCTCCTTCCTTTTATAGAATGCTCTTCTTGTCCCCTACCTTTTTTTCTTTCTTCTAATAATAACTATTATCTTCTTTTTTTTAATTATTTCTTCTTTTAGTTTTTTTTATTCGTTTTAGTTTTTTTATTGTTTTTGAAAGGAAAAACCAAGTTTATTATTAATCCACCAAAATTAAGAGCTACTTTATCAAGTAATTAAATTGAACATTTATACAAGTATCTTCAACATTATGTAATCGAACTTTTTATTATGTTTAGTGTTTTCAAAATAATTGAACTGGCCCTGATCAAAACTAACTCACTGTGTCCATCGAATCTTGAACATCTTCCTCGTGTTTGTAACCCATGAACGGGAAGTTTTCTTGATCTTCTTAATGCACTTTTGATTTGGAACATGGGTTTGATTAAGTATCTTGTTGTTTCTTTGAAGTCAAATGATCCAAACAGTTGTGATAAACATAAGTGTAGCACATTTAGAACCAGATCACCCAGATCACCACTCGACAACATGTGACTCGTTTGCATATGGATCGACTAGTTTAACTTGTTTAATTAAACTAAGTGAGTTATCAACATGTTTAGCTAAACAAATTAATCTATCAACCCATTTAAACGTTTACAACTCGTTCAACTTGTTTAATTAAGCATGTCAATCTGTTTAACATATATACAAATGGTCAATCTATTTATTTCATTTAGATAAATGACTTTAGTTGGGTACTATGTAATTTTAAGTGTGCCTGTGTTTGATATAAGTAAATGGGCTTGGTTATTTACACAATCAACTTTTTTATTTTTGTTAGAATAAATTATATTTAATATATGGCCCTCATGATTATTTATCTAATTGATCAATTAAATTAAATACCCATTTAGATAGGTAATTATATGATGGACGTAATTACCCTTACTATCCTAATTAGGGTTTCCCCTTGGGTGTATATAATGGAGGCTAAGGCTCCTAATCTAGGTTACACAACATCACAAACGAACTCTCCTCATCCTTAGAGAATTCGTAACCTACAACCGAGCTCTCTCCCTCATCTCATTCCATCCTCACGATACACCCTAAACGGGAACCCGGTCAAGATCATCGTCTCAGGAATCATGTCTGGAATCAACAACACGTTTACTGGATTCACAGGTTTCATCTAATCTCTATCTCATTTATATTTACATGTTCATCTCTATATCTAAACCAAAGGAATCGATCCAACATGTGGCATCAGAGAAATATGTTGCTTAATCGATTCCTAATCGCGAAATTGACTAAAAATCCAAAAACGTTTTACAAAAACGAGTATGAACAGTGGGTCGTTTTTCGAAAAACCTAAAAACTGGTTCGTTTTTCGTAAAAACGTGAATCTGGTGCGTTTTTCGTAAACCTAAAAATTTTCGGACTTAATCGTATTCGAAATTAATGTACACGTTTTTATGAGTACTCGAAATTTAGTGTACTCGAATTTGATGTACTCGAAATTTTGAGTATACGAAATTTATTATACTCGAAAAATTGAGTATTCGAAATTTAACTTACTCGAAATTATTTTTTAAACTTAGTGTACTCGAAATTTTGGAGTGTCACGAAATTTTAGTGTACTCGAAATTTTAAGTTCACGAAATTTTTAACAGTACTCGAAATTCTTAAGTTCACGAAATAAGGTACTCGAAAAACTGTACTCGAAAATCTAAGAGTACTCGAAATCTAAATGTACTCGAAAAACTGAAATTACTCGAAATTTTCGAGTACATAACCATTTTCGAGTACAATAACCATTTTCGAGTACATAACAATTTTCGAATACGTAACTATTTTCGAGAACATTACTAACTTCGTGAACAGTTTTGTTAAAACCTTAAACTATTATGTTTTACAAAACCTCAATATACAAAAATCAGCTTAAACTCAGTAACAAGTGTTTCACTTCTGCCCAAAGGTGATGTGTTACATCTTATTATTTGAGTCTTATTAAGCATCGTCAATTACTTGTGTGTATCCTTAAACATTAGATATTCACATGACATCATTTTGCCTTAAAAGCATGTATGTTTCACTTCTGCCCAAAGGTGATGTGTTACATATATGTTTGCAAACTTAACATGTGCATAATGCTTATAAATGTCTCACTTCTGCCCAAAGGTGATGTGTTACATTCCTAATGCACATTTTACTTTCTAACTAAATTGTTCCTAATGCTTAAATGAATGGTTATTAACCAAAGTGAAACCCATTTGTTTAAGTAGAATCTAATCTAGTCTATTAATTTGATGTTATAGTAGACTCTTTATCACAGCTTCATTACTATAATGGTCCTTATATATGCCTGCCTTAGATCTAAGTTACCCCATAGATCACTCTAAGTTCTTCTATAGCCTAAGTATATTACTCTTTCTCATCTAATATAATCCACAGCTCCTAATATGGGAATTGAGACCCTTACTGGTGCGAACTACTCTGCTTGGAAAGATTCGCTGATGCTCACTCTTGGGATTACTGAGTTTGACTACGCCCTGAGAGAACCTGCACCTCCTGCTCTTACTGACAAGAGCACTGCTGAAGCTAAACTGCTCTATGAGAAATGAGAGAAGGCTAATAGGATGGCGCTAATGTTTATCAAGAACTCCATCATCCCAATCATCAGAGGAGCAATTCCTGATTTGGCTAATGCTAAAGCTTACCTTACTGCTGTGGAGGAACAATTCAAAGGAACCTCTAAGGCGCATGCTAGCACCCTGATCATGAAACTGATGTCTACAAAATATGACGGAGTCAGTGGCATTCGTGAGCACATCATGATGATGAACGACATGGCCCGTAAACTTAAGGGATTAGACATGGAGATCAGTGATGGTTTCTTAGTCCACTTCATCATGACTTCTCTTCCTGCATCTTATGAGGCTTTCAAGATCAACTACAACACTCAGAAAGAGAAGTGGTTGATGAATGAGTTGATTGCCATGTGCGTACAAGAGGAAGAGCGTCAGAAGCTGGAAAAACCTGATGTTGCTTACCTGATGGCTACTGGTTCGAAAAAAGGAAGAACAATACTCATAAGGATGCTTCTAAAGTCCCTAAGTCTAATGCAGGTGCATCCTCCAGCTCTAACAATTCCAATGGCAATCCTTACTGCAGGTTCTGCCGAAAGGCAGGACATAAGCAAAAAGATTGCCCTAACTTCAAGGAATGGCTGGTTAAGAGAGGTAATCATCTTAATATGATAATTGAGTCCTTTAATTTAAATGTTCCAACTAATACTTGGTGGTTTGACTCTGGTTCTATGGTTCATGTGACCAATTCTACTCAGGGATTCCTTACAATCCGGAGGCTGGAAAGAAACCAAAGAACACTTAAGCTTGGGGATGGAAAGGAACTATCTGTTGCTGCCGTGGGAACCTTAGAATTAATAATGAAAACCGGTCTATGTATTAAACTTTATGATACCTTATATATTCCTGAAATTTCTAGGAATCTTGTATCAGGACCAAAGTTAGACATGGATGGTTTTTATGTTTCTCATGGTAATGGCAGACTTACTATTAGTTCTAATTCTCAAGTATTTGGTACTGGTCTTTTGGATGGTGGTCTCTATAAGTTAGAACTAGATGATGATTTCTCTAAGTCTTTGTTATCATATAACATTAATGAGAACTCAACAAAGACTAAAAGAAAAAGAGACTTAGAAACTTCATCCATGTTGTGGCATCAACGTTTAGGCCACATCTCACGGGATCGCTTATCTCGACTCGTGAAGGATGAAGTTTTACCTTCTCTTGATTTCACCGATTTTGGAACATGTGTCAAATGCCTTAAAGGCAAAATGACAACAGCAACTAAGAAAGGTGCCACTCGGAGTTCTAATTTATTAGAAATTATTCACACCGACATTAGTGGCCCTTACACTATTGCTGGAATAATTGGACATACTTCATTTATCACTTTCATTGATGATTATTCTCGTTACATGTACTTGTATCTAATCAAGGACAAATCTGAATCACTTACAACTTTTAAAGATTATAAAATTGAAGTTGAAAATCAACTAGATCTTAAAATTAAAGTTATGAGATCAGATAGAGGAGGTGAATATTATGGTAGACATACTGATGTGGGTCAGGCTCCTGGTCCATTTTATGAGTTTTGTAAAGGCCAGGGGATCGTGAACCAATACACCATGCCCGGTACTCCTCAACAAAATGGTGTTGCTGAAAGGAGAAATAGAACCCTAATGAACATGGTGCGTAGTATGTTAGCCAACTCAGATTTACCCTCATTCCTCTGGACCGAGGCCTTAAAGAGCAGTTCATATACTCAATAGAGTTCCTTCGAAATCTGTCCCTAAAACTCCTTATGAACTCTGGACAGGAAGGAAACCGAGTCTTAGATATATGAAAGTATGGGGTTGTCTTGCCGAAGCTAAACTCTATAATCCCTTCTTAAAGAAGCTTGACATGAAAACTGTTACATGTTACTTCATCGGGTATCCGATCACTCAAAGGGTTATAGATTCTATTGTCCTACCCATGTCACTCGAATTGTAGAAACAAAGCATGCTCATTTCCTTGAGGATTCAAAGGTCAGTGGGAGCAGCGAAAATCCTGACTCTGATTTGCAAGAAGTACAAGACGCGGGGGGGAGACACTCGTCGACTAACTTACCTCCGATTACTCCTCTTGTACACCATGCTACTCCGAACTTCACTGCACCTACTACTCCGACACAATCAGGACTCACTACTGCTCCAAACGTTACCGAGAATGAAGGCACCTCATCTGATCAACATCAACACAATACAACCATGCTGAACCCGCTAATCAGCTCAGGAGGTCATCTAGGCCTAAAGTGCCTACTAACTTTGATGATTATGTAACCTACCTGACTGAAGCTGAAATGGATGCCGGAAAGTTTACTGATCCTACCTCTTATCATGAAGCCATTACTAGTGATCAGTCTTCTGAATGGAAGATAGCTATGACTGATGAGCTTGATTCCATGAAGAAAAACGATGTTTGGGATTTGGTAGAATTAACCCAACGGAGTAAACCCGTAGGATGTAAATGGGTGTTCAAAACAAAACTGGATCCGAATGGGAACATTGAACGCTTCAAAGCAAGATTGGTTGCAAAAGGTTTCACTCAGAAAGAGGGAATTGATTATCAAGAGACCTTCTCTCCTGTCTCTCGTAAAGATTCCTTAAGGATCGTGATGGCCCTCGTAGCTCATTTTGATTTAGAGCTACATCAGATGGACGTCAAAACTGCTTTCCTAAACGGCGACTTGTATGAAGACGTGTTCATGAAACAGCCTGAGGCTTCATGCCTGAAGGTCAAGAGCATTTAGTCTGCAAGCTAAAGAAATCCATCTACGGGTTGAAGCAAGCCTCACGTCAATGGTATCTAAAGTTTGATGAAGTGATGAAGAAACAACGGTTTCCTAAAGAATCAAGTGGATCAATGCACCTACCCTCAAGATGAGTGGGAGCAACTTTACTATACTTGTCTTTATTGTCGATGACATTCTCTGGCAATAATAGCTTAGATATGTTGCATGAGA